>QVRM01004765.1:72500-77590 GCA_003439945.1 Dermanyssus gallinae
CGCAAGCGGTTGCGTTTCTACCTATGCTAAACCGTTAAGCAATTTGTGTTTTGTTACGCTTGTAGGTTGTTGACTTTATCTGTCAGCAAATACTAGGTGTCTCTAAGAGGAGGTGGATATTTATTAAATATTAATCATCACGTTGTGGTGGTATAGGTTGTGTTGGTGACAGCGTGTTAGCACACAATTGCGCAAAAAAAACGTAATACGGTAACTACAAAAACTGTTGTACGCTCTTTAGTATTGCAATTTAAAATTGTTTTAGGCAATCGTCAGTGATAGCGATCATTTCTCCTTTTATTGTTTCCAAAAGTTGCGCGCATTTTGCATCGAACCATATAAGTTACCCCCCCCCCCCCCCCCAAGAAGTCTATGCGAGGGTCTGGATGCGTAGTCGCAAACGCAGAATGCATCCGCCCAACGGCTAGAGCATAGATGCACCACTGAGACGCGTCTAGAAGAGAGATAAATGAATATTTTTCGAGAGTTTTAGGATTGATGTTCGTTCGCTTTACAGTGGCACCTGGGATAGTACCCCAGACAGACGTGCGCATCTATCTAAAACGTTTACAACTGTATAGCTGAGTGTAGTTTCAGTTTTCACATCGATGCGAATCGATGCCGACTTTGGGTTTCCTTTCTGTCCGTTTGGTCTTTACGACAAGGCTAGAACAGACTTTTCGTTGTTTGGGAGTGGAATCACCCGTACGAGTAAGCCGGGTAGTGGTGCCGCACCAGCACCACTGTGACACACTTGTTCAATCTATGCTTTTAGACAATTTAAAGTCATACGCTCAATACAATACGAGAGTCTGTCTGACGAGACATAGAGGAGTGTTAGGTGATCTTGTTTTGTACCATCTTATGCTCATGGTGTCGTCCAGGACGTCATAGCATGCCGACGTCGTTTAGTGCTATGTTTACTCGGCTTGCAGTGCTCCGACAGACATGATTTGACTTGCTCTATACGACCTGTATGTGTGCTCCACACTGTACATGTATTATGTAATTAGCCATGTTATTATTATTATTATTATTATTGCCAGAGAACGGACCTTTTATGTCCGTGTGAGCCAAATCAAGTAGGAGGGGGCTTCTTAGGTTCGTCACATCGGCCCAATTGGCTACCGGTAAAACCTGCTACTGATGTAATATGTGTCTCGAACTGATCCGAACTGGACTTTGATGTCGGCTCTGACAAAGGCATTTACGGGTCTCTTTTGTGAACATATCCGCTTAGCTTGACTTAGCTACAGTCAACCACTATGAGTCGACGGCTACGCTATACGGTCTCTTTACAGCATTTGGGTCTGTTACTTTGATGCTATCAGTAGCTCGTTACGTACGCTAAACATATTTGCCTCCGAAGATCGTGCTACGGAGAGGGTCCTTTCTGGTTGGCATGCTGGCAAATTGGTATATATATATAAATATATATATATATATATATATATATATATATGGGCAGCGTCATTTGTTTTGTAGACATGAAAACGAAATCACTCAAAGCTTGATATATTACTTGTTTAAGGATTATTCTGCGAGCAATACAGTATTAAGCAATGTGTATTTTTTTTATATAAAGGGCTTTTTCGAAAATGGATGTTTACTGGCGACAGTAGCCAGTCCTTCTTCTTCTTTTCCGGTGAAGCCAACTTTCATCTTAATGGATATGTGAATATGTCACACTTTTGCATTTGAAAAAAACCAGAATGATTGCCGAACACTCACATTATTAGCAGAAAGTCTGACAGAATGCCATTTAGTGCAGATGTGTTGGGCCGATACCAAGAGTTTAAAGAAAAGAGAAATATTAATTTTGTAATGCAGAACTGTACAGAGGGACCACCGTTGTCCACGCATAAGTGAAAAAAGGCTCTACAAACAAATCGGAGTCTGTCGTGTAGGATAACCTGGCATGCTCATCACCATTATAGATGTCCGAAAGGAGCGTGTTATGAAATTGATGAATGTATGTGCAAATTGTGTTGAGAATGTAAAATCAACCGCTACCCCTCGACATGATGTGCGTCAATTGACGCACAACAGCTGCAGGAACGTGTGACCTGCTTAGCTGAAACATTGAATTATAAGACATGCAGATTACCTGTAACTACCAATGATATGGTGAATAAATTGATTGATTGATTGATTAACAGAAAGTCAACGTTTAGTGCGGATTTTGGAGTGGTAGTAGTATCGGCCCTTATATATATGGTAGATAACTTTTTATTGACGGAATTTGGCGCACTGGATGTGGACAACAAGTGGTTTTAGCAAAATGGGTCCATAAGTAACACCGCAAGCGCAACGATGGAGCATATCAGCAAAAAGTTTCCTCATGTCTTTTCAAAAGAAGAAACTGACTGGCCGGCAAGATCCCCGTATTTGAATCTGTAAGGTTTCCTTTCATGGGGTTTTGTTAAGAACCGCGTCTACAGGGATATCCCTGAACCTATCACTGAGCTGAAAGACCCTATTCATGATGTTCTTGCCTAAATAGACCATAATCAAGTAGCAGTAAAATAACAACAAAACAATAATTTTTCTTTATTAAAACATTAGCGTCCCATTATGTATAAATAAAAATACAGGAAGACGTAGATCACGCTTAGACAATATATAGACGTTTTTTACTACTTATATATAGGCTAGCTTATTAAAGTCTTAGTGCAAAGTAAAACTGCATATGTATACATATACACACATACTTGTATATGCATGTGGCATGTATATATAGTCAGGCAGTTCCAACAACGCTTGGTGACAAGCGAGTAAATGCAAATTAATAGCGCCCTATGAGGCTTTGTAATAGCGTGAATGTACATTTTCACTCGACCACGTGCTAATTTAATTAAGCGCACTGAGAAAGAGCCCGCACAACTGCGATAGCACTCTAAGAGAAAAGCTGCTTCGTTAGGAGGCTCTTTTTAAGCGACCACGCATCTTTAGTCCTAGGCCTTTCAGGCCGCCGAGAGACGGGAAACAGAATAAGAGAATAAAGTGAGCCGGCTCTATTGTAGGCGAAAATAAGATGTCACAGTTTTACCCTTCAATGTACGAGCTGTGTTAGAGCCACCGTCCTTTTGCCACCGTCACCAACCCCTCCAGATATCCGTCGTCCAGTGCAGGCCAAAGCTATATATATATATATATATATATATATTGTATGTATTATTCGATTCTAGAGTTACAAGGTTACTACAGGGAGGCTCCATATATATATATATATATATATATATATATATATATATATATATATTATAATTATTTCAGCTCTATTTGCTTATATATAAGCGGTAGCAGTTGTCTCTTTATGAACACGTACACCGGATAAAGTAAATGAAAACGTCACATATTCTTCTGGTTCGGGCGCGTTTAGTCTAGCAGAGTTCCACGCACAAAGGCGGCACTACCCCACTGAGTGTCCAGAGATAGTCTCTATTGCAGGTACTCGACAGCTCTAGTGTTCTCTGTCGAACGATTGAGGGCCTTGCCAACACGTTAAATAAGTTTGTGCGTCTTCGGCACAGGTCCTCCCAGTGTCTCGAATGCCAGCGGGCGAAAGTCGTTGGGGTAGGTAATACTGGCATACTTTCTGAACTTATTTGCCTCCGCCAACATAGGCGCGTGACCAGCATGTTCCGCTCCCGCACTGACCATTGAAGGGGCTAATGAGACAGTAGCGGTTGCATCCCATACCAGCATGCGACCCTCTCTCTTTCACTCTCTCTATCTATCTATCTATCTATCTATCTATCTATATCTCTCTCTCTTTCTCTATATATATATGGAGCAAGTACACAAGCAGGATGGTACACAGATCTAATGTGTAGCGCTACAATCATTAACAACAGTTCAATGCCAATAATCAAACAAGAAAAGAAACATAATATGTATGGGTGGGAGTAGCCAACAATTGGAGACTATAATCGTGCTACGTCAGCCCAACCTGCTCAAAGGTGGAGTTTGAAAGGTTTCTTACTGAACTCGGGGAGTCAATACGCGGCACCAATTAAGGATTAGGCATCCTAGTTACGGAAACTTTAAAACAACAGATAAATCATAGAGATCAAAGAAAACTCATAAAGAATGAAAGAACTACACTAGATTTGGCGGCTAGTTATAACGTTTACGTATGACTAGCTGCGTACGCAAGGGCAAAGGTCCTACCTTTCACAAGGCCGGCCAAGGCTCACATACGGGCACACTAGCTGGCAAAGTCACGGGTTTGAAAGTCCTCATTGAAGAAGAAAACCTTAGTTGTGGTTGTTGAGGTTTTTTCTTCTCTAAGGACTCTTAAACCCATTATTTATGTTAAAAATAAACTAATCTATATGTTTCGCGCTAGAGGCGCGGCTACCCAGGCGACCGACAAGGCTCTCCCGTAAGCGACAAAACTCGCCATAGGATCACCGATGAGAAATCTTTAAAAACAGAAATCAGCACAACACGGGCCGCTAAACCCAGATAAGCTCCAAAACGTCCGAGTAACAGCGCATCTTTAAGCCACTAAGCCCACACATTCAAAGCGCGCAATACCATTGTTCAGAAAAGGTCTTACTGCATGAGCTAAAAAAGTTGCACAAAACACTAAAGGATGAAGCTCGGCCAACGAAAATAAGGTAAATAACTGGCGCAACCTTCTCAATGAGATTAAAAGCGATTATTAAAGAAAACCCTACCCACATTTCCCACAAACGGGAAACGGGCTAAGGTTGTCCTCATGCACAAAGACAACGCAGAATTCAGGTCCATCTTTCTACTAAATAACCTGGTAAACGGATACGAGGCAATAATTAAAGAACGGCCTAGGAACTTCGCTTAGTAGAACGGACCCCCCCAATTGAAATGTATGAAAAACCGGTCAGTCCCACCGCTGTCTACCGAATTATGGCTGCTGATCCTTTACATAGCTCAGTTATATACACCAGAAAAGCGTTTCTTGCAATCCTTCGAGACGTCAGGAACAACTTCAGCGGCCTCCTGCGAGGACAATAAGCATGTTCTGATGCATGATGAATGCATATTATAAAAATGTTACTGAGAAAAAATGCTTACATTATCTCATTTAGCCCTCTTGGGATATC
>QVRM01004766.1:0-28334 GCA_003439945.1 Dermanyssus gallinae
GGTATTACAGGAATATTTGATCAACGATATATGGAATTGTAGAGCTCGTTTGGGCAAATATTTTTTCCAATGGAACACTGGTCTCTAAGAGGCCCTGTTTCGGAATGAGAGTTAAATTACTACAATTTGTGACATTGGTGCTTTTGCCCGACATAGGAGCATAGAATGTGCTGTTGCGAGACGACAACCAGGTTTCCTAGACAGAAGCTAAACACACTGCCGTGTTCGTGAGAAAATTCTGCTTCTTTCGAAGAACTCATAAGGCCGGTCAGAAGATGATAATACATGGTCGCTTAGAAGAGAATTTGCCAAAATGAAGTTATTTTATTAACCTTCACGCCCAATACCTCAAAATCATTACCTTACGACCACTTACAGCGCTCTAAACTAATATTCAGGTGCATTTCATGGCGATCATTTTGGTACCAAACTTATGGCAATGCGAGCTGTGGTTGCGGAGTAATTACGATTTTTTGGTGGGATGTCCAGATTAAGTGCATGTAAAATGACGCGCTGCGGCTGTCGCGCGACACGTCGGCGGTAGTGAACGTCGCCACACCGTCATTTTACATGCACTTAATCTGGACATCCCACCAAAAAATCGTAATTACTCCGCAACCACAGCTCGCATTGCCATACGTTTGGTACCAAAATGATCATCAAATGCGCATTTGCCTGAATATGTTAGTTTAGAGCGCTGTAAGTGGTCGTAAGGTAATGATTTTGAGGTATTGGGCGTGAAGGTTAATAAAATAACTTCATTTTGGCGAATTCTCTTCTAAGCGACCATGTAGCATCTTCTGACCGGCCTTATAAGTTCTTCGAAAGAAGCAGAATTTTGCTTTGCGGCGGTGTGTTTAGCTTCTGTCTAGGAAACCTGGTTGTCTCGCAACAGCACATTCTATGCTCCTATGTCGGGCAAAAACACCAATGTCACAAATTGTAGTAATTTAACTCTCATTCCGAAACAGGGCCTCTTAGAGACCATGTTCCATTGGAAAAAATATTTGCCTTAACGAGCTCTACAATTCCATATATCGTTGATCAAATATTCCTGTAATACCCTGTATATAATATACATATATATATATATATATATATATATATATATATATATATTTATTAGGTAAGTCAAAAAGTTCGTCGGCTTTCTGGGACCACATTTTTGAAACTCCCGCGCTCTGCAGCAGGGCCGCCTGAGAGTGCGGCTGGGTGTTTACAATCAGGAGCAGACCCGTGGCGGCGCGACGGTATACCGGTTCCAACTTTACCGTTTTGTTTGCGGAATTGGCAGCTGTTTGCTATGGAGGACAAAAATACGCACTTTCGACACATTATGTTGTTCTCCTACCGTGAAGGCATAAGTGCAGCGCAAACAACCCGGAGGATATGTGCAGTCTACGGCGAAAACGCAGTACACAAATCCACAGTCGAAAAGCGATTCGCCCGTTTCAAAGCTGGAAACTTCAATCTCGAAGATGAACCGAGGTCAGGACGACCCAATGTTGTGGAGACCGACGAAGTCATAAGCCTGGTTACTTTGAACCCAGGTTTGACCATAAAAGAAATTGAAGATGTAACGGGAGTCTCCCACGGAACCGTTTGGAATCGCCTCCATGATGCAGGTTTCTCGTGCAAGCGGAATATCTGGCTACCACACGACCTCAATGATAGGCAGCTTGAAGGGCGAGTCGATACCTGTCACGCACTCCTCCGGAAGAACTTGAATGAGCCATTTCTGAGGAGATTGATAACCGGCGATGAAAAATGGATACTCTACAGAAACGTAACACAGAAAAGAAGTTGGGCCCCAGAGGTTCTCAGGCCGCAGCTGTCCCTAAACCCGAAGTTCATCAGAAGAAGGTTATGCTGTGCTGCTGGTGGGACTGTAAGGGCGTCGTGTATTTTGAGCTGCTTTCAATGGGTCAGACGATCAACTCCGTAGTCTACTGCAGACAACTTGAAGATTTGAAGGCTGCAGTAGCAACGAAGCGCCCGGAATTGTCAAACAGGTGGGGCGTCACTTTTCAACACGATGAGGCGAAAAGTTTGGCCACCCGGCGAAAACTGGCGGAGTTTGACTGGGATGTGCTGCCGCACCCAGCTTATAGTCCCGACCTCGCACCATCTGATTATCACTTGTTCAGGTCTCTCCAGAACTCCCTTGATGGCACAACATTTGAATCTTTGGAGGCTATAAAAAATCAACTCACTCAGTATTTCGACGAGAAGGACAAGACGTTCTGGGAGAAAGGAATCATGGATCTACCGAGGCGATGGGCGAAGGTTATCGAACAAAACGGTCAATATATCATTGAATAAAAATACTGTTGTCTGCATAAATAAGGCTCTTTAAAATCGGGTAAAAGAGCCGACGAACTTTTTGACTTTTTGTCACAAATAGACGTGTTTATGTGATTGAAAGAACATATATATATATATATATATATATATATATATATATATATGTTCTTTCAATCACATAAACACGTCTATTTGAGACAGTTATAAAGCTGCCTATATAACGGAGTATGCTAGTATTTTTTCAAAAACGTACATTCACAAATACGCACAAGTGAACATTGATATGTGACAGAAAGGACGCCAATTGCAATGAAAAGAAAATCGGAGAAAAGTAAAAATCCGTTGGACGGTCGCACATACAATCATAGGCGTGCACGTGTGAGCTTGCGTTGTTCTTGGCCGGTGCTTTCTCTATATGTGGGCACGGAGTTGGCCTCATTCATACCCGGTCCAATGTCTAAGTCAAGTTGATCAATAAACGACGATATATATAATACATACATAATAGCTTTATTAACCGATGGTTGGTTTACAATATTGGGCGTACTGAGAAATCACACATTCACATATACATATATTCATCACGGTTCTAAAAGTCGAGTCAACGGAACTGTTCTATCGCATCGTTGAAGGTGATATAAGTCACACTGTCTCCCGCAAAGTTTGCACAAGCATAACGATGAAATTTCATGGAACTTCTCTCGAATACAGATCTTCATGTGGAAGCCATGTACAGCAAATCGTGCAATTAGGTGTCTATTCTCATAGTTGCAGCGCTTCCATGAAGTACACGACATTGCCTGGGTTTCATAAAAGAGCGGGTCAATGTCTGCCCTCCTATTCTCCCATTCAGACATGTACTCGTTGAAAGCTGCCGTTTTCGGTAACACGTGCATCTTTTGTAAATTCTCAACAAATAGCGGAGTCGACGCCAGTAAATAGACTAATCTGTTGAGACTAGTGTGGTGGACTCTTATATATATATATATATATATATATATATATATTCGTGTGTTTGTGTGTGTATTTGATTATCATCGGCTTACCCGGAAATGGCAATGGTTATTTTTTAAATTTATTATTAAAACCACTATTTCATTAGGGATTCATTCAGGCTCACCAGATGCGTCCACTTGTCTTTCCAGCGCTTTTGAATTCTATATATATATATATATATATACAACAAGGTATTAGCTAAGTCCCTAGCGTGCATGTATGGTGACGATCACGTGTCCGTTTCGTTTAGGCCAGGTCATGTCTATCCATATAAACATTAAACGTTTATCTACGAATTATATAAATCTATAAAGATTGGATCTTTTCTTAAGCGTGATTATTTGTGCGTAGTTGGTATTATGCTCTACTTCTGATAGTGCTACATATAGAAGGCAGACTATGTGTATATTATTTTAGCAAAAAAAGATAAATGAAACGCCAGAAACATACTGCACACAAATCGTCCAAGAATCATGTCGAAAACTAAAATGTAAAATGATTGCCCTTCCAAGGCGCTATTAAACGTTAAACGATCTTTCTAAAAATTGCAGTATTAGCTTTACGTCGCATCAACATAACAACGACAATTTAGTGAACATCTGCGGTAACAATGACAACAATAACAACCGGAACTTGCTAGAGGAACTGATATATCCTCGCGGTGCGGGCTTTGGCAATTCAAAGGAAAAGTCTCATTCACACACACACAAACATATATATATATATATATATATATATATATATATATATATATATATATATATATATATATATATATATATATACACGTGCGTGTAAGATTATTGTTTTATAGAAACTAGTACTGCTTTATGTATCATTATAGATATAGGAGCGCTCAAGGGGCAGTTGGATGCTGAACGTTGACTGACATCCTCAAGCTGATCACAGTCTCATGTTCAAGGGTGGTCCAGTCCTATTAAATGAGCAACAAGTGTTCTTTATGAGGTAGCTCTGTCATATTGTTTCTGGCCATTCAGCCTGTACTAACTCAACTTGTTTTCCGAGTTTGCCTTAGTTTTCTTGTAAAGTTGTTGCCCAGCACGAGCGTTAGCAGGCACCGCGGCAATAGCAACAAAAACAACTCGAACGGCGCAGTTTTGTTACGATAATTTCAACGACACGATTGACGCACGCATCTAATAACGACAGTGGCAAGCCAGAACATTAGTGAGAACAACGATACCGCAACGACACCAATAAGGACAACAGCAGGGACTAAAACTGCAACAACAACAACAAGAGCAACAACCAGCGGCGCGACAACAACAACGACGACGACGACAACAACAACAACAACAACAGCGAAAACAACAACAACCACAACAACAGCGAAAACAACAACTACAACCATAGCAACAACAACAACAGCGAAAACAACAACTACAACCATAGCAGCAACAACAACATCAATGGTAACGATGATGATGACGACAATGGGAACCGATTCGGCGTACGTCGTTGAGTGTGTACACGTGGCTGCAATGACCTTGTTGTTGTTGTTGTTGTTGTTGCTGCTGCTGTTGCTGCTGTTGTTCGCGTTATTGTTGTCTTTGCTGGTTGTTGACGGCAAAGGAGAAGGAGAAGGTGGTGAAGACGACGACGACGACAACGACGAAGGAGAACGAAACCTCTACGAGTGAGAGAAAATCGGCACTAAATCAGACCGCAGACGGCGGCGGCGTCACTTCTTGGGATTTTGGCCAGGCAGATGACTCAATTCGGACGATTACTAGCGCCCTAACACTAAGTGAGCTGGCCTGTCCGGCGTTACCCGTTTAGGACGCACTGTTTTCAGCAGATTATCACACACCGCCATTGTACGCGCTATGCTGCTGTACTAACTATTGTGGTTACACTATTGATTTTTTGTTGTAGAGGTGGAAAATGCTTTACGCACACCCTCCGATGTCAGTCCTCCGGAGCGTAGTGTGGGACTAAACGCCGGATGGGAAAATATATAACACTCAATTTAATCCGCGCGTGCTACCCACAGTGAAAACCACAGCTCCCACTCCCTTCTGGTTCGGAATTGTGACCCATTACCTCGAGACTACTTACTCGTTACTACGATAAGGGCTCTGCGGACCCCAGCAGAGCACTGTGGCATTGCATTGGGAATTGTACACCTCCAACAAGGGCCAAATAGGACTGCAGGATTTGAATGGGCTTGTGAGTTGCCCCATTCGACCTTACCATGGCTTACACAACGACGTCCGGTGTTTATCGTGCATTTTACAAGGGTTATTATTTTACATTAATAATAATAATAATAATAATAACATATTTCTTTCAGAGACATTATTATTATTACTGATCTTTTAGAAGAAAACAAGAAGAGAACCTGGAAAAGGGTAAGTCTTCCGATACGTGAAGGTGGTTTGGGAATTAGAAGAGTTATTGCTCTTGCCCCTGTCTGCCACGCTGCATTACTTGTCCCATTCGGTCCAGTAGCAGCCTCAGCCTTAATGGAGCAGGCAGTTCGACCCTAAATAAGACCTGAAACCAGTAAAGCACAACCCACCGTAAGAACCATGCTGGATCCGGGCCCTATCGAAGAACACCCAGCCAAGAGGAGCAGAGAGATCTTAAAGGGGCTTGTTTCCCAGAAAGACCGCACCTTGCTGTTAGCGAGACACGATACCTTCAGTGGGGGTTGGTTTAGAGCAATATACTCGCCTCAGTTTGGCACCATGCTGGACACCATCTCTTTCTGCATGATGTCAGCACTTAGGGTCGGTACTTCCGCCTGCAAGCCATTTTTGTGTGCAAATTGTGTGGAGAAATGGTAGACGCCAGTGGCCTGCACCCACTGAGTTGCCCAAGGAGCGCCGCTAGATCGTCCAGACCGAACTTAACAGTGTAATCAAGATGCCCTTTAGGAAGGCCGGTATACTATCTACACTCGAATAATAATAATAATATTACGGCTAGCGTTGCGCAGCTGGTACCGCAGTTGCGGCTACGATGACGAACACTAGAGCCTAGACTACCACAACTAACTAGAAAGACTGTCAAAACTGGAACTACAATAACTTCAACTATGGATGGTCATTTGTTGGACTAGTTTTGCTAAGCTATCCCCCCCCTCTCCGCCGAGTATCAATACTACGATCACATCTTTACGCTATTACTTTACGCTTTCTTATGCTATGCTGCTACTTTTACTACATCTATAATGCACATTCATATACATATACATTGAGTGAGTAAGTGAACGATTGACAAAGCGAGAGCAGACATATATATATATATACAAAAAAAATATATATATATATATTTATATATATATATATATATATATATATATGAAACAATAGAGTGATTGATTAATCGTAGATACTGATCGATGTTGTTGCGCAGTGAGTCGTCTCGAATAGCTGTGTCAGGAGCGACGGTAACAGACTACGCTCTCTGATTCAACTGCGATAATGATGATGATGATGATGATGTTGACAGCAACAACAACAACAACGACAACAGTCAATGCAGCAACAGCCAAGACAGCAATGCACGCGACAACAGTTACGACGCCGAGGTTAAAAAAATAACGCAGCAGCAGCAGTGGCAGTTGCAGCAGCAGCAGCAACAACAACAACAACGACGACAACAACAGCAGCCAGAACGATACTAAATCAACAACAGCAACAACACCTGCAACGTAACACCCGTCGAGGTCATTGCCGCTTTCTTGGCAACAACACGAAGAACAACGACAACATCAACAACAACAACATCAGCCACAACAAGCAGAACGCCACTAAAACAACAACAGCAACAACGCCTGCGACGTAACACTCGTCGAGGTCATTGCCGCTTTCTTGGCAACAACAGCAACAACAACAACAACAGGAACGACAACAACGACAACAACAACAACAACAGCAACCACAACACAACAACAACAACCAGAGCAACAACCAAAACGACACTAAAACGACGACGACGACGACAACAACAACAACAACAACAGCAGCAACAACAGCAACAACACCTGCGACGCAACACCCGTCGAGGTCGTTGCCGCTCTCTTGGCAACAGCCGGCGCCTCCGTCACTGCATCAGCAGCAGCGGCAGCGGCAGCAGCGACCATCACCCATGGCAGTATGATTATTACGTCTACTACCAATGGCGGTCTAGTAGTGGGTCAGTCGGACTTGTTGTAGTTAGTTGGTTAGCTGGTAAAGGACCACCACTGGTGTCACTAACACAGTCTCTCTGTCTGCCGCTCTGTCTGTCTGTCCGTCTGTCTGCTACGTAGTCTCTCTTAACCACCACGCCGTCGCTCTCGCAACCAACCACACAGCGTTGACGTCGACAACGATAGTGTTGGGCATCGGTCGACGATTTCTTGGACGACGACGACGACGACGACAAAAATTAGCCCCCACCCCGTCCTGCGCCGGCCGCTCGCCCTGTTCATTTCTCTCATGCCACACTCGGACAGTGAGTGAGTGGGTGGGTGGGTGGGTATGTGTTTAGCACGGAAAGGCTCCGTGCGTTTCCCCGGGGCCGATTCAGCCCGACGACAACCATGCTGACGATGGCGATGACGACGACAGCAATAGTGGTGGTGGTGGCGGCGGCGGTGGCGATGGTATAGGCAGTATAGGCGGCGGTATTGCAGCCGCAGCAGACAGCAAGCCGAAGGGCATGCAACAGCGGCAACAACAGCTACAGCAGCAGCAGCAGCAGCAGCCGTGCTTCGGCGAAGTGCGCCGACGACCAGCCTTCTCCGTTCTCCGATCTCCAACTTCGCAGACAATTACGTGTCAGACTAGCGAGTAGACGAATGCTCGAGTTGACGCAGTTCTCCACAGCCGTCTCTCCCGTCTCCGTCGTTGACTCACACATACATGTACACATATATATATATTTATATATATATATATATATATATATATATATATATATATATATTGTGAACATATATAAATATGCATGCTTAACTTAGTTCCTAGTGGCTTACTCATAATTATCTCATAATAAGTTCAGCATATTTTGAGACGTATATATATATATATATATATATCTATTGGAAAATACCTACCGCAGTAAGCTAGGGTCGACGTGATTTATTTAAAGTTAAAAGCAGTATCACATGCACGCACACAATATGTGCATAAAGTTTTGTTTTATATATGTCACTGCGTAAACATACCAATTATCATTCATTAATTATGTATGCATATTGAAAAAAAAATTAGATATATATATATATATATATATATATATAAGGCATTGAGTTAAGCCCCGAGCGGGCTTAACCTAATGCCTTATACATATATGTATGCACATGTTCTTACATCACAAATGTATATCTTAATACACATAAATAAATAATAAAATATGAGGCATTATAAGATCCGCGACTACGTTTCGTTGTGCGATCATTAGATGACTATAACAGCGTTTACTCTCAACGTCTCCAAGTTCAAGCGATTACTGAGTTTGCGAGGGATCTGAGTGTTTTTTTTTCTGATTTTTGGGGGGCGCAGAAAAGAAAGGCAAGGCTCTGTAGCTTCTGCTGCTGTTGCAATAGATGCAAATACCGCCACTTCAGAATGAACCGCGTGTTCGCCTGATCGTATTCAGCATATTTCCATGCGTCATGTCTGGTATCCAACGAGAGTCTGTTTCACGTACGATATACACGAACATTAATCATGGCCGAATTCCATTCCATAGAGAATCATTGCGGAATCTCAGCTAAGGTCAGCTATTGTTCACGATTCGCTCGTAGCGGCGGACGGACTCGGGATAGTAAACTTACAACTTTCTTTCGTTTGACTTGCCAAAAACGACATTTTAGAATCGAGATGCAAAGCAGCAGATCGTGTTTAATTTTTCTCTGACAAGAGGTATTACAATAGGCGCAAACTCAACTGACAAAATTTGCCGCCAGCTTGCCGACTCGACACAGTAGCACAGACTCGCTTATTTCAGCGGACATTTGCGAGGGGGCCAAAAATAGTTTCGGTCTCGAATTGTCGACATAACCGATTTGAGCAAAGGACGGCTACATTAATGAATTGCGTCCGCTAAAAAATTTCCCTACCGGCCCCTACAAAAAATGCATACAAATATTGTTTTTTTTTCGGATACATCATTTGAATCAGGCGACACCAGGTACTTCCGATATATATATATATATATATATATATATATATATTGGAAGGTTCTTATCAAGCCTCGATTCTGCTGAGTAAGTTACACACTTAACACATCCATGCTCACTCGTGTACAACGTGGTTATGAAAATACTCTAGATGATCTAAGTAAAACAAACGGGTGAAACTAGCTGACAACTCAATCGGCGAATCCAAAACGAGCAATTACGTCTTAGGTTTAATATTCGATCTGACTTGAATCAGTTCGAGAGTCTACGCTAAAATCGAGAAGTTTAAACTAAAACTATAATTTAAAGCCTGCTTACATCGTATAATAAATGAAGAATCGCTGCGACTGTGACACGAGCCAGTCCTCCAGAGTATCCTTAAATTCGTCATTTGAGTTGAGGCGCCTTTCCTTGACGAACGGTGCTTTTTAACGGACTAAACGGGTGTAGATCGCATGGCGACATGCCTAGACTGTATTGAACTTGAAATTGTTCAGTGTAGTTTGTGTGATCTTAGAGCAGAATCACTCCCTCCGTGAGCAGTTCGAGCCGGTTGCTCTTGATGGAATAGAGCGTACACTACGAAGTGTATCGCAGTACACCTCACTGTAAATGGTTTTGCCGTCCTCGATGAATTCAATGAGCATCGAACCTTAGGCGTCGATAAAGACGGTGACCATTACCTTGGCAGCTGAGAGCACAGCTTTGACTATTTAGGGGGAAATGATAAGGCATGCTATCATTGCTTGCAGTTTTACTTTGGTTCTAGCAATGAACGAAACACATCTGGATGTCTCACTGTGTGATCTCAAAGCAGCACATTCAAATTTTACCCGGCTTGGTTTTTAACGACGTTTCGTACCTTTTTATTGGAATTATATATACATATTTATTGATCGAACAGCCCGTAGGTTAGCCAGGCCCACGGGTCAGCTCAGGTCCGTTGACCGCTCAACGTAACGACAATGACGTCCACAGCGACGATCATTAATATCAGGATGATGATGATGCATACTTATATGAGTAGATATGTTGATAGATAGATAGATAGATAAACAGATAGAGGTCAGGTGACTGCACGTTAGTAAGATAAATATAACGCGCACTAACCTTTATATATATATATATATATATATATATATTATATATATATATATATATATATATGACGTAAATAGAGTCTGCTTGCCAGTGCCGGCTAGGCGACAATGACAAGGCAGTAGTTTCGACACTTGCTATTGGCAAATGCCGCCTCCGCGACGGTCAAACACGCGGAGCGGATCTCCGCCTCTCACTAAAAATCACCGTTCCAGCGTCGTGATAACAGGTGACCTTTTAGCAAGAACCTTATACGCCGACAGGCGTCTCCTTTTGTTTGCTTCAAGGACAAATGCCCATATGTGCGTGTGGGCACACAGCGATCCGTGAGATCGCTGCCGAAGGAAACTATACGTCAATTGCAGGATTTGTATATATATATATAATATATATATATATATAAACATATATATATATATATATATATATATATATATAGATATATATATATATATAACATATATAAAATATATATTCATACATATATTTACACATATAAATATATATATTTATATATGGCGAGAGAATACCATTTTTCACTGTGCAGTAATCTCTCGGTAAATGTCACACATGGCACTTTGTGGTGGTCAACAACAGGTGTGCCCGCTCTCGTGTGATTATTATGAGATGCTGCTTTAGGTGGCACTATATCCAAATATCGAGTAGGTTTTCGGCCGACCTTTATTACTGAGTTTTTGTCCATGTTTTCAGGTATCGAATGTGACACAATAATAGTAACAGTAGTAGTCGGACTAGTCGTCACAAGTGTATATATATATATATACATAAGTGTATATATATACACATGCATACATATAAATGTAGTACGCAAACCATAGCATACATACTAATCGTTTGTTGCCACTGGCGACATCCTTTCGATTTCTCAGCTATATATGTATACATATAAAAAAAAAAAAAAAAATATATATATATATATATACAAAAAAAGAATACGAAGAAAGGCAAAGGAGAAAAAAAAGAGATTAATCAGTAAAACAATCGTCATTCAATTGGCCAAATCGTCGACGATTTTCGCCAGGCCATTGCTCTGACGAGCAACCTCCAAGCTTCTAAGCGTCATCCTGCTGTAGCTGCTGCTGCTGCTGCTGCGGCGTCTGCCACTGCAACCGTAGCTGGGCCGTGAGACTGACGGACCATGGCCGATGGCTGGCGTAGCCTTTTGGTAGCATCGCCTTGCAGCAGCAGCGGCAGCTGCTGTTACCACCGCGCCGCCCGTCGACATCTTCTTGGAAGTTCTAGTTTTGTCATCATCGAGCGTCATAGGCAGCAAGGAAGCTGACGGTGCCAACGAGGGCGCCACCTCCGACGGCAGCGGCAGCTAATTACCGTAGAGCCTCGGTTCTGCGGTACCGACGGTTGGTCGGTCTGGCGGTTGGTTCTTCCAGCGATCATCCATCCATCTATATATTAGTTTGTTCGTCCACCGATAGAGCATGTCGATAGAGCTCAGACCGAGAGACCCCAGAGAGAGAGAGAGAGAGAGAGAGAGTGAGTGCGAGATTGAATGAGAGTGTGGGAGGGAGAGAGAGAGCGAGAGAAAGAGAGAGGCAGGTGCCTTCTCATCGATAGACTCTACTACTTCTTTGATTGTTGCTGACTAGCGGCCAGAGGAGTCGTAGTGGGCAAGCCGCCGTATTGTCGACATCTTGCACTCAACGTTCTAACGCTCGGCGGTAACCACGAACTCGCAGATGTGGAGCGTAATGACGATGATGGCGATGGTGATGATGGTCATAAGAAAAATTGATAACAAAAGTAATACGAGGATGAGACAGATGATGTCGTTGGCCGTTTGTAGAAGGAACGTGGATTATATCATAGGCATGATAGTAATAATAATAATAATAATAATAATAATAATAATAATAATAATAATAATAATAATAATAATAATACCGATTATACTCCACTCCCTCTCGATAGCGAGGTGGGCAATCGGAGATCTATCAGAACAAAGCAAATCTAATTTCTTCAGGGCGGGAAGACGACGCCAGATCATCTTGATATATTGCTGTCACTGCTAACAGCCAACGAGTCTTTACTGGAACAGTAAACACGCCAGATTATCGATTGGCATGATCGTAAAGATTCAGGCGACGGCAACGTTGAGCAACGACCCCGCGCCTTTGCAACTCTCTCAGTTGCCAGCCGAAAATTCCAGCACCGTCTGGTTGAGCATCCTATGCGGGTCTCGTGTTCAAGGCAGGTTCAAGCCTACCAACCTACTTGCATATATATATATATATATATATATATATATATACGTGTGAAAAACTGATGTTAAGATTGGCATAACATTGACATAACCTTTTAACTTATTTGCATGTAAATCATATATATATATATATATATATATATATATATATATATATAAGCAAAATCTCGACGTCCTGTTGCAAAGTAGAATATTGATACCATTAGTTTAAGTGCACGCAGAAATGATATAACACCATGTGGATATCGAAGAGAAGTAAAATTGACGGCTCTATATTGACGCGTATTGATATATATATATATATATATATATATATATATTAGATATATAGTAACCGGATAATAAAGATATGGCTAAGCAAGTCGAGCGGGTGCTGCACATTTAGATGGATGGACTAGCACGTCACGCTGTAGCCCTATTCCTGGTGTCAGCGCATGCTTCGCGCGCCTTCTTTCGACCATTGGTAGACATTTTGACGTCATGTTCGAGGCTAACGCATGCTGGGTCCTATGCTCAGTCCTCTGTTCTCATGGGCTGTCGTGATTCCTGTTACTGGATACGCGCGGCCCTTGCTCCGCTCTCCTGTTTGATGCCCTCTTGACACAAGCTCTACATGCCTGACACAAGCTTTACATGGTTGACACATACACTGACTATTTCCGTGCTGTTGGCAGATGCTCAAAGCTTCAGTTCTGAGCTTTTCAAGCTAACGAGATGCTCCCGGTTCCTGAAGTCGGTAGACGCCCTACTACCGTTTGTGCGGCCGGCAGGATCTCTACCATCTAACCCCCGGCGGCACGTCGAAAGCTCATCAGAAGGCAACTCGATTACTGTTGGCCGAATCAAGCTACTGAGCACCGTGTGTGATTTGCCGTGTTGGTCAGGCATTTCGTGTCACAAATCAAATACAGATCACGCGTTTCTTAACGCATCCTGATTTAAGAAGGCTATGCCATCGGTTGTCCACTATAAGGGACGCGGTAGTGGCAAAAAAAAATGGCTTGTTGTTTCCGCCTAGACGTCGCCGATCGTGAGCGAGTGCAACGCAATTCGATCAGTAAAGAAATCATCATTAGCAATTTAGTTTCTTAACTGGTTGACTAAATCGTTGGTCAGTTAGCCATGCAGTAACTGGCTAGTCGGCTGACTAGAAACTATACGGCCAATAACTGTTTCTATTTCTTTCCATTGTAATATTTTTTACGATGTAACCCGGCAATCGTATATCTCTTCGCTTTGACTAAACATGCGTGTTTGCACTGAAAATGACTTACCTGCTACGATCACTGTTTATTTTATAATTATTTTTGTTTACTTTTACTGGGGAGATGTATTTACGCCATGGCTCTTAGGTATTGAGAATTGGTATAGAATTCCACGAAGACGTTGACTATGCGCATAAACCTGCCTTTGCTAAACCTAGCCTCGTTCTGATATCATTGTTCGATATGATTAAAATCATAGCTTGTTCACCTAGGTCGCTATCGAGATATCTATTGCCAATTGGGTTGAGCCTTTAGGATCGGTGATGTATGCGGTGTCATTTTGTATTTTAGAAATGCCTAAATTAGTTGACACGCCAGCTCACGGAAAGCCTATAGCCGAAAGGTCGTGTAAGTTATAACCAATATATATATATATATATATATATATATATGTAATAACTTCGATGTATGCCTTTCACTAGGACTCAATATTCGCGTTTGTTTAATGCAAACAAAACTTAGAGCAAAACCGTTTTTCCATCTTTCCCCCGTCTCCCACTCATCACTGCTCACTTGATCTTCTCTTGAAGTCTTCCCCCGAATTCTTCCCTCTCCCTTGCTCCCACCCTCTCTCTACTTGTCGTTCTAGTTTCCCTGTGAGCACAATTCGCATGTCTCTACGCCGAACAAAGGATCTACGGCACTACGCACGGAAACGGGACAGGCCTTTGCGCTATCGTCGCTTTGAAGCACAGCAAGCGTTGGTCGTCAGACGTTCTTCGCATCGGAAGCCAGTAGAAAACTGCGGGTTCGCTGCGGGAAGCAAACCGACCATCGGTACACGTCGCCGGAAAATCAACGCTTCTGGACACACGGAACCTCGACAGACAGCCAAATCCCGGCGCGTCAAGCAAACGATTGTGCCCGAATGATTGTGCACGGACGAATGAATGGAAAGTGATTGACATCATTCCAGCAGCAGCAACAACAACAACGACAACAACAACAATAAGCACGACAACAAGAGCAACAACAACGATAACAACAACAAGTGGAAAAAACAACAACCAACGCAACGACAACAATAACGACAACAGCAGCAGCACCAGCAACAGGGCAAGATACCGTCACGTAATAGCGAAAAGGAGAACTACCGTCGACGTAATAGAGCTACGAATACGCTGTAATTTAGTCCCACTTGCGACGATGATGATTTGGTCCACCAGAGGTAGGTCATACGATGGATTGGCATAAACCGGCAACGTGCAGTTCTTCTGTCTTCTTGAACATTACCACCGCATCGCTTTTACAAAAAGCCGCCTACATGAAAATTGCTATCTGATGAGTTTTATCTCCTACACACACACGCGCAAAACACGCCACAATCTTCGCCACAACATATCGGCACCAGCAACAGCATTTCTGCCCTTTACAGCCTCTTCGCGTCATTCATTGGTTTAGCTGAGACAGATAGACAGACAGGGAGACAGACCGGTCGGTTGTGTTCGATGTAGTGATTAGGATGATGGTGATGGTACCGAATAAAAGGGCAACAACAACAACAGCAGCAGTAACAACAACAGCAGCAGCGGTAACAACAACAACAATAACAAACAACAACAACAATCACAACAATGGCGCCGGTGGCTGCTGGCATAGTATGAGTGCGTTCGGCGTGCGGCTGAACAACGCGACCCCGGCTCGACCCACCCGGAAGAGCCGCAATTGATTGTAGTCGGCAGCCGCCTCCGCCTCCGCCGCCGCCGCCACCACCTCAGGCGCTCGTCGTCCGTCTGGATGGACTAGAAAGGGGAACGTTTCTCCCCTGCCAACGGCGGGGTTTCACTTGTTTGTACCCGCTGCTTCGTCAGCTGCGAGTCCCGGCCGCCGCCAACAACACCAACAACAACAGCGACAGCAGCAGCAGCAGCAAAACCAGACGTAGCAGTCGTTTTAGTGATAGTAGTTATAGTCTTTGTCATGCTAGCGCGGTAGTATTCGTCGCCGCAGTGGTGGAAAAACAGGAAGTAGACAGGAACGGGTAAGCACGAGTCCTGAACGCCGCTCTGAAGCGTCCACCGCAGCGAGCGTTTCCATCGATTTACTCCTCGGCGCAGAGAATCGCCGCTGCTGCTGTAACGGTGCAAAAAAAAGCAATTGACATATATATATATATATATATATATATATATATATTAAAATTGTGTATGTATTTATCTATATATATGGGAGCCCATTCTATTCGACAGCTGATTGCTGTCGTATCTAAGCAGTGACAATGCTTGCAGCTGCAATTCACAGCAGCAGCAGCAGCAGACACACTATCTCTCTCTCTAGACTTAATATAAAAATATCTACATATATACAAAAGCTTAAATAATAAACTTTTGAAGCTCATTTTCTCTCAGCTCAACGGATTTGGACGGTGTGAGTGCAATGGCGCACGACACACGGTTGCCAGTTATGCACAGTGCTTTAGTAAAAGGACTAAGGGTAGTAAACCAGGAGACGGGGTGTACTTACTTACTTACTTTTTTACTTCACCGAAAGGTGCATTGTTTCGTTCGTCTCGAAACTCGTTGTGTGGGCCAGCGAGGACCATATTCAATAAAGTATTGAGTCATTATTAGGAGATATTTGTCCTGTCTGTAGGATAACACGCGAATAGCTACGATGATGACTGGCCAACCATCAACAACGCTAGTTGTTTAATAATACAACCTCGACTGCAAATGCTTTTCGATGCGCAGCCCCCTCTCGCTCTCTCCCTCTCTATCTGTCGTAGTACATGTGTTCTTCGTCCTCATAGCATCGTTTTAATTCACTTAATTCGATGTATTTTACGCTTTTTTTGGAGGTGCCTTTTCTTTATGAACGTACGACGAAAACCCGTTACAACGTAGCACTACAACCAACCTACGCAGACCCGGGTGTTTTCAGTTAACTTTGTCGCCCATATTTTTAATGGGCGACAAAGTATATTATATTATATTCCTTACATATTCCTTATGTTGAACATACTCACCCCAACAGGTATTCTCTCGGCTCATTCTAGTTCATCTCATTAAGTTGCTGAGGCACCATGTGAGATAGGGCTATAAACGCATGGCAGCGTTTGCTGCGAAAATTGCTCCCGCAGCGTTGCTTGGTCTGTTGCTTGATCTAGGTCACTGCAGCGATAGAGGAAAGAGACACATTGTCACGTAATAAAAGCCGGAACATGCGCCCTAGCGCTATACTTTTCATTCTTTCGAGACTAGTGTTACATGTGTTCATGTTTGGTTTTTGTGAACTGTTTTTAATAACGCATAAATGGAGTTACCCAACAGTATTTGTTCTCGCATAACTCTATTCTCGTAGTAGTTCATGTGTTAACATCGTTCCGACCTGCTGTCTGTAGACAAATGTCTCAATCTCAAAAGTCAGGATTCCGGCCTTTAACTTGTGTGATCCTAAAGAGGTAATATACACATTAAAAAAATATATATATTTTTTTTTCATGTGTATATTATCTCTTTAGGATCTATTTTTATACAAGTCTTTTTTTATACAAGACAACTACTACTGGGAGTGTTTCATAACACATTGTACTCGAAACGCGTCCAATAGACAAATAATAGCAACGATTGGTTATTATGACTATTCCAAATAGAAACCACAGGATCTGACAGACATATGGAAACGGTAGCAAAGCAATTCATACGTACATTAGTAAATTTCTTCTAGTGCAAAATATAACCACTTGTAAACCCTAGTGTTCAGGGTAACCTACTTGCCTACGTATAGTACAACTATTTTGACTGCTCATACCACTATGGCTACAGTATGATTACCGCTAATAGCGTAGACTTCCGACGACAAAGAAACACACGTGTCAACTTTAATTATATATTAAGTACAAAACTGTTTTATTCACCTCGTTTGACATACGCCAGTGTGACACCGACCGATACCACCTTCAAATAAAGGTCGGCTCGATGTCTCTTTCAGTTTTCCTTTACCGTATTTACTCTCTCCGTTCTCTCATATGAAAGGTTCTTTACCGTCATTTGTTAATCTGTCTACATACATATTTGTGTGTGTGTGTGTATATATATATATATATATATTGATCTCGTCCTGCTGTATCCCGCTCAGCCGCAGGTGCACATCTTTCATGTCAGCGATTGTTACTATTGTCACTTTAGTTCATTAGCGTCGTTCTGCGGTGGCATCGAGTTGACGACGCCGCCGGCCGAAACAGGCATCCCTACGAATCTACTCTCTCTTTCTCTATAAACTCGCTCACACACCACCATCACCACACGACGATACGACCAGCGTAATTGCTCAGACGACGGCTCTCGAACTCGAACATAAATATACATACAATTATTGTACATCTCGTATCGCTTTCTGGTTGGGACCGCACAGCATTTACAGTAACTATTCTAACAGCGGCAGAACCAACTAGTTTTCTACGACTTCTAACGACGGTCGGTCGCCTTCTCACCGAAGCCACCGTGCGCATGACCTAAACAACAAGAACAACATCAGCGACAACAACAGCAACAACAACAACGGCAACAACAACAGCAACAACAATAATCAAACTGAGCAAAGTCTCCAGGTAGGCCAAATTCCATCCCGGCACAGCATCTCTAGAAACTTTGACATGTGTTCCCTGTTTACAGAGGTTGGCCGTCTTGTGAATTGTTTCTTGCAGTGACCTCCTTGCAGCGACTTTCAGCAAACGGCGCTGATTTTATAGTACAGATAGATAGATAGATGACCACTGATTAGGTTGGTCGCTGTTGGTTTGTGTATTTGTTGCTGTTATGATTATAGTTCCTCTTATTTTGATTATTGTTACTGCTGATGACGTTGTTGCAGTCGTGCGTTCGTTCGGTCTATTTCGCTGCGCAAAATTAAGCTGTTGAAACCTATGGATTCGATACGTGCGCTATCTGTGGTATCTGCCGCTACAGATATGTCGCGTTCAGTTCGGCATACACCCGGCCGGACGGAAACCTGAATAAAAGATTTCCCTATTTCTATTTGGTCTCTTTCTCTCTCTCTCCGAATTTTGGCTTTGTTTGTTCGTTGGATAGACAGCTACGGCTGAGCATCGCCACTTGTCCGCTAAATACAGGCTTGTGCGTCCGTTCCACATGTTTAATTGCGACAACAGAAAGCTTTTGTACAGTCCACAATGAGGCACACAAACACGGTTGCAATCACGACAACCACACCACCAACACACAGTGCACAACAGTATATTGTGGACGACTGACAGCAGTAGGTCAACCGTTTAGTGATGATCGCTTTCGAATGAACACCGACGGCTAGCGACTCCAGCGGGATTGGGCGAGAGTTGCACGCATTTGTCTGGCTATGCGTGCACTAGTGCTTTCAGATGTGGATGTATGTATGCACATTTGTGTATATATATATATATATATATATATATGTGTGTGTATTTTTATCTATACTCTATCACAGAGTTTGTACAGGGGAGCGTTCGCTGTTTGACGGCCAACCGGACTAGCCGATAGACCAAGACGACGCTAAAAATAAATTAGGATTCATAATTTACGCTCTTTCTCTCATTCTCTCTCTCTTACTCTCTTCATCTCTTTCTCTCTCTTACTCACGTTCATCATACACAAACTCACACGTATACAATTATGTCTATCATCGACGTTGTTGTTGTTGTTTTTGTGGTAGTCCTACCTAGTATTAATATTATAGGCAACCTTCGTCGTTACCGCCGCCGCCAGTCTATTTGCGTATATGCATGCGTGTGGACAGGCTTTCTTCGTGTCCTGCGTGCGTGAGTGAGTGAGTTTGTGGCCGTGTTGTATTGTCAAGTCACAAAAGGTCACACTCCACAATCACTTTCACAGCCGCCATACATTCATATACAATAGTCACCGACGACGGTCCACCAGCATCAATAGCATTCGTTAGTTTCGTAACGAAAACACTTGCAGTTTTCCTCGTTGCAGAGTTCGCCACCCTCGTTACATACAGACACGCACACATATATATATATATATATATATATCTCGAGGGAGACAAGTTAATGATACTTTCGAATTGTGATGGTAATGATGATGATGATGCTGCTGCTACTGCTGAGATCTTGATGTTTCATTATGAGATGAATGAACCAATCGCGCGTCGAATCGAACGACAACGGACAACGCGTAGCGTCTTTCCTCCGCTGCCTGAGAGCAGACGGCTGATCGCCCTGCAGACGCTGGATACCGGCTACCAGGAACTCGCTACAAAACGGTACAACAGCCTGCCGGTTAGGTAGAGGTGGGGTAGGTAGGTAGGTAGCTGCGACGAAGCTAACTGCTTCGATCAATGAATGTGAACGTCCAATGACGGCTGTGGTTCCTTTGGGCGGCCGACCAATCGCTCGCTGGCTCGCGCGCCCCTCGATTGTCTGTCTAGTCTACACCGAGGGCGCCAGCTCATAGCGTGGCGGTAGCTTGTATCCTTTGAGCCAGAACGACTCGGACGAATCGATGACAAACTTTGCGTTGCTGTACACCATCTTGACGTTCAGCTCGCTGGCATTGAGGCTTGCTTCGCTCGCCTCGAGGTCGTCCAAGATGACGGCCTGGCTCGTCCCTCGACAAGTCCAAGCAGGCGTCGCTTGAGAATTGAGTGGCTGCCAACGTTACTTGTGTTGTTGTTGCTGTTGCTGCTGCTGTTGTTGTTGTTGGTACTGTTACTGCCGTTGTTGTTGTTGTTTGTGCTAGCAGAGCGCTTCGAAGCCTTTCTGGGCGTGTGCATAATCACTGAGCGCTTATTCTCGCCGACACGGTTCAGAGGAACAGGTGCAGCACCAGAGCACGCCGTCATGGCGCCGGCCGTTACGTGAGTCTGACCCATCAACGTCGTGGTCGTCGTTGTCGTTGTTGCTGCCACTGTTGTTGCTGCTGCTGCCGCCACGGTTGTTGTTTGCTGTGACTGCGGCTTAAACTGCGGCACGACCTGGACGTTTTCGTCGTTGTCGGAGTGGCACACCGACGACACATCGGAGTGCACGGACAGGTCCTCGGGAAGGTCGTCGACGCACATCTTGTGCGAGGCAACCGAGAGCGGCGACTCTGGCTCGGAGTCAAAGTGGTGATGAAGGTGGTGGTGGGTGGTTGAGGTGATGGTTGATGCTGTCGTCGTGAATGTTGTTGTTGCTGTTGCTAATGTTGTTGTTGTTGTAGTGAATGCTTCCGCTGTTTCGGTTGACGGACGCTAGTCGGTCGGCAAGAATTGAAGTCGTTAACGACGGCGGAGATGCGGACGGCGAGTACAGCTTGTCGTTGTGCGCAGGTCGCAGGCACTGCGTGTCATTGTAGATGTTGGGGTGTCCTGCTGAGGGCTGTAACGTGGCTGCCGACGTCACCAGGGGCGACGGCGACGATGATGATGAAGGCATGGAACAGGAGTTTAGCAGCAACACGGGATAGGATGGGGCGCAAGGCGAAGAAGACGTGGGCACCGTGGGCACAGTGGGCAACCTGGGCGGCGGCGACGACGACGACGACGCCGACGACTGTGCTGAGCTGCTCTGTAGCGGTACAGGACTCGTCGAGCCGTGGTCAAGGATCCTGGCCATGACCGCGTGGTGGCGCAGCATGAGGTGGCGACGCAGCCGCTGCGACGAGAAGTCGCCGTAGCCGCACATGCGGCAGATATGCGTCGGACTCTTGAGATTTTTGCGGTTCTGCTTGACGATAAGGATGTCCGACGAGCCAGAATCGGCGCCGGCGCAGATCGCCTCGAGCACCTGGCCGTCGAGTACCATCGAGCAGAGTGCCGCTTCAGCTGCACACGTTGCCGCTGTAGGCATTGTTGCTGCTGTGGTTGTTGTCGCTGAAGGTGCCGCCGTTCCCGTCTTTGTGGTTGTTGTTGCTGCTGCAGCTGTTGCAACCGTGGGCGTCGCTGCTGCTGCTGAGGCTGCAGCTGTTGATGTTGTTGTTGCAGCTCCGCCCGAGGTCGCCGTCGAGGCAGACGACTTCGTCATGTCGCAGGTGGCTCCAGAAGCAGCGAAGGCGGCGTTCGGCCTGCGACGTTTGCTGATGGTGGCGGTGGTGATGTGACCCGACGAATGATCGGGTAGCATGCTACGCTTGCACCGTGCCGTCTTTCCTGCTGTTGCTGCAACCGTTACTGTTGTTGTTGTTGTCGTTGTTGTTTCTGTCAGCTGTCACTAGCAGCCGATCCACGCACTCATCAGCTGGTGTCACCAGTTCGGGAGGAAGCGACGAGGGCATCTGCTGGAGTTGCACCTGCACAGAACCACCACAGAGAACAGAATGACAGCACTGAACGTTAACGAACGCTGCATAGAGAGAGCTATTGCGTCTGCCTAGACACCAGCGAGCGAACCCGCAGCCGGCACTCAAAATACCAAGAACATCAACATACCTACATCGCATAGCTACCAACGTCATTGTTGTTGCTGTCAAGAGTTGTGGCAACGCTACGGCGGCGGCAGCAGCAGCAGCAGCGGCGGTGGTTGTGGTTGTTGCTGCTGCTGCTGTTATCGTTGCTGTTGTTTTAGTAATCACTATACTCTTGGGAGGAGCTAGGTCAACAGTTCGTCGTCTCCTTTCGTCTCGATCTCTCTCCACCTTCCTCCCTATCAGATATTTTCGTTTCCCTTTCCCCTGTGACCCCCCCCCCGCGTTCTGGCAATTGCTCGCCTATGCACGAACCATCGACACCGCCGCCCTGTCGACCCGTTAGACGTAACTTCATCATCGCCGCCCTCGTAGTGGTCATCATGAATCATCATCATCATCATCACCACCATTATCACCACCACCACCACCACCATCATCATCATTACCTATTTCCCTTCTTTGGAACTTCTTCTCCTCTTCCTCCTCCCCTCCCTCCTCGTTTTCCTAGCTGTTGACCCTTCCCACCAGAATCAAGTACCACCACCAGCACCAGCAGCATTTGCCGCTGTTGTTGTGCTGCACCCGCGCACAGGCACACGGTCGTATAGATGATACGTTGTGTTTACATGCATGATAGATGATCGCCGCTCTACCAACTAACTGACTGGGCTCACTGAGACCTGAGCACGGCTGGCCGCCGATACTGGCCTGTTGTTATTATTGTTCTTGTTGTTGTTGTTGTTGTTGTTGTTGTTGTTGTGGTGGTGGCGGCTATGACCTATAAACGGTTCTATGACCCTCGCAGCCGTTCCAGCATCGCCAGTAGCAGCAGCAGCAGCAGAAATACAACACAATCACTCTCGTATTGGTAGTAGTAGTAGTAGTAGTAGAAGTAGTAGTAATAATAATAGTAATGACAATATTAATAATGACAGCAGCGGTAGTAACGGCGGCGCCGACCCGGCAGCAGCCGCAGCAGCAGCAGTCAAAGCACTACGACTACGATTTGTACAGCTCGAATGACTGCTATTGGTGACATACTTTGGAAGCTCACCCATTGCCGAACTGTAGATGCTGATGATGCTCAATGTCTATAGCAACACCGCCACAGCCACCACCATTACTAGTAACAGAAGCAGTAATGGTAATGTAGACTACATACGGAGTTACAAGCTTAGCCACATTGTCTATACGATCCTTGTTGTTGTGGTGGTGGTTGTTGTTGTTGTTATAGTTGTTTTGGCGATGATTGTGTGTGCTATGATTGTTATGCGACGTTGAGATTGGTATTGTATCCACTAGTACAATCAAACTAGTGCATTACAGAGTTATTAATAACAATAACAGTATTAGCAATAGTCATAATAGTAATTGTAACAATGATAACATTAGCAGTAATCATTATCATCATCATTATCATCAGCAGCAGTAGCAGATTAGTGGTGGTAAAAGAGTAACAGTGCTGGTTACGCTACTACTACTACTACTACTACCGGTCAACAGTGTCGTCAATAATGCGCAAGATGATGTTAACGATAACCCACACCAACATCATCATCATCACTACTACTACTACTGCTACTACGACGATTACTACAATAAACCATCATAACCGCCATCCACCACCATTCAGCATCGTCAGCATGGTGACGGCGTTAACCAACAACGAACGACGTCATCATAATCATCATCATTGTCATTATCGTCGTTATCGTCATCATTCTCTTCCTCATCCCCATCGACGTGGGGGGGGGGGAGAGGGAAGAGAGAAGGGCGGGGGTGACCCCATTGTTCCGCGGGCGGTGGCGGAGGCAACAACCACCACAACAACAACAACAACAACGAGCTGTAGGTCTGTTCCGGGATCCGATCGGGAAGTAGCCACAGTGGCGTTGCAGTCAACGTTGTTGCTGTCGTCGTCGTCGTCGCTGTTGTTGTTGTTGTTGGTGTTGTTGTTGGTGTTGTCGTCGTCGGCGTTGTCATCTTCAATGTTTTTGTACGTGCTGGTGATGCTACTGTTGTCATTGTTATTGTTGCTATTACATTGAATGTTGTTGTTGTTGTCGCCGTTGTTGTTGTTGTTGTTGTTGTTGCTGCTGCTGCTGTGTTGTTGTGTTGTTGTTGTTGTTGTTGTTGTGTTGTTGTTGTTGTTGTTGTTGTTGTTGTTGTCCGTCGCCGCCACCGCCGCCACCGGCACCACCGTTCTCTATCGTTGTAGTAACAGCGCAATGAGAACGCAAACTGGGGGAAAGGCGACTGAACTGAATCTGGGTCAGGTCAGCCACAGCCGCCGCCGCCGCTACGCCGTTAGCAGTGTCCAGCAGCCCGCTGCCGACGCATTGGTCTGTCCCAGCTAGCTTCACTCACTCACTGGGGTTTAACAACTACCGCTGCTGTTGCTGCTGTGCTGTTGGCGGCACAACCTAGCCAATCTATCGAAACCTGTTTTATCATCATCATCAGCGTCGTTGTTGTTGTAGTTGTCTTTGTTATTCGTCCTCTTTCTGCTGTCGAATTGATTGGCGGGCGGGTGTCCGGGCGGGCGAGCGGACGGTCTCGGCAGTCGACAAAGTGCGGTCGGAACGTTGTGTCATTATTCTCGTCGTATCTGGACAAAAACGACGAAACCACCCGTCAAAGGGGTGATGGTAGTGGTCGTGATGGTAATGATGGGGAATGTGGTGGTCACGGAAGCTCAAGTGACTCACCGTCACCACCACCACCACCACTACTGCTAGAAATCGCCAACGCGGAAGAGGGATAAGAATCACGATACAAAGAAGATAACGATTAAAAAGAAGAGAAACGTTGTCATGAGTATGATGACATGATGATGATGATGGTGATGATGAAGAAGACGAGGAGAAGGAAAAACAAGAAGGAAAAGAAGGAAAGGAAAACAACAAGACGACCCAGAAAGACGTCAACGACTCGAGTCGCTGACGCTGCCGGGTTGGGACATCAGCAAGTGGGCGGCCTTGAGCGTCACAGTCGGGCTTAACCAAGCTTGGCCTGAATGACGAAAAAAACGCCGCAGAGCAAGACGACGGCGGCGACGACGACGACGACAACGACAACAACAATCATCATCCATCATCAACAACCCAACGCTTCGCCAAGTAGTGGTCAGTGGACCTCTACAACACTGCCTCATTGAGATCCGCCTGTATGCGCCTTCAGTTCACGCTCGGTCATTCATTCATTCGCTTGCTCGCTAGCTCGATCTGCTCCCTCTTCCCTTCCAGTGGATGATGATGATGATGATGCACAAGTCATAATAAAATCTCCGGGCTAACCCGACGCAGTGACAATAGTCGCCGCAGCAGCAGCAGCAACAGCAAAACGGGGACAGAGGTGGTCGACCGCTTTCTGGGTTGAACCATCAACGACGGCACCAGACGACGCCGACGACCACGCCGACGACGACAACCGTGGCCAACAACAAACACAGTTACGGCGGCTGGCTCATTGGATGGCCGGTCTCTGCCACGCTCAGCGTCACTCGGTCAGTTCTTATCAGATGAGTGGTTTGTCGGTCAACCGTGACGACGACGACCGGTCATTAACCATCACTGACAAGAATGCACGTATATATATGCATGCGTATATATACGTATGCATGTATTAATGTATATACTATGATATAATGTATGTATGATATACGTATGATATAATGTATGTATGATATACGTATGATATAATGTATGTATGATATACGTATGAATGTATGTATGTTAAACGTATAAATGTATGTATGTTAAACGTATGAATGTATGCATGTTATACGTATGAGTGTATGTATGTTAAATGTATGAATGTATGTATGTTAAACGTATGAATGTATGTATGTTATACGTATGAATGTGTGTATGTTATACGTATGAATGTATGTATGTTATACGTATGAATGTATGTATGTTATACGTATGAATGTGTGTATGTTAGACGTATGGATGTATGTGTGTATGTGGACATGCTTAGGATAGTATGCAAAGTAATCGACGATGGCCTCTTCATTCACCAGCCCAGAAGCCAACCAGAGAAAACAATAACAAGGCAAGCACGCAATTCAACAGAACAGTATTACGTGCTAACAGCGGCGGCGGCAGCAGCAACAACAACAAACAATAACATTACCACAACCACCATTACAGCTCCGACAACTGCTGCCCATACTACAACGTAACTATTTTACTACGTAGTCTACTACTACGAGTTAGAAGAAAAGATTAGAAGCTCGCGTTCTAGACGAATTGACGCCAGGCGCGTAATCGACGGCCTTTACCTATTGAACGAGAAGAGTTGTTTTGTTTGCCTTTAGACGAAGCGGTCCAAAACAAAACGACAGCGAGCACGTGTTGTTAATTCTCGCCGCTCGACGAATCTTTGGCGACGGATGGCGACCGCAATGATGATGATGATGACGAGGAAGATTATAATTATGATTTCTATCGTATTTTGCCGGTCCCACTTCTGATGGTTGTCATCATACAATCGTTGTTGTCGCTGTTTTTGTCGCCCTTTTTCGTCGTGAGAACGGATCCTTCCCGCGTTCTAGTGCAAATATAGCAAATAAAAAAGTCTACTGCTTATAATTCGACAGGTGGCCGTCGCCCGGCCTACCGGCCAGTCCAAATGTCCATCTCATTATCATCGTCAATTTTCAACAACAATTTTCACATGTGACTAAGGCGGTCATGGGTGCAATGGGCCAGCAGTAGTGTAAAAAAATACGGAAAAACGCATATATATACATATATGAGTTCTTCCCATATATATATATATATATATAGATGCATCCAGACAGGCAAAAAATCGAACATGTAACAGCAGCAGCAGCACCTGTATGCAACAACAGTTGGTTCTGCGGCACCTCGCGCGGTGGTGCAATGCCATCTCGGCAACCGGCTCGACGCTGGGAGCCCTCCCATGGGTGAACGAACCTCGGCGACAACGACGAGACTCACCATGCACCCCACCTACTTTCGCTTCTATCCACTGTCTTCCTTCCTCTCTCTCTCTCTCTTCTGCGCTCTATCTCTTGGTCTCACCTCTCGAAAAAAAACTCCTAAGCCTATCCTGGCGACAGCCGTGCTGCCGTAGCTAGCTACAGCAACTTTCTATTGAACATCACTGAAAGCATGACCAGATCCTCTCTCTCTCTCTCGTTCTCCCCTCGCGCTGCACGTCTTGCAGCGAAGGTCCCACGGACATCGCGCGAGGCCATCGCAGCCGATTGAAGATTTTTTGATCGCTCGAGATAGGTCTGGTGCTGGATGGAGAAGATGGAGGAGGAGGAGAGGAAGAACAGAAGATGATGATGATGGTGAGTGTGGTTGGGAAGATTGGAGACTCCCACCTCGGTGCAATGAGCATGCGGCAGCTTAGAGGCCGCATCGGTGCGCAGCAGCAGCGGCGGCTGCGGCGGTCAATCTAAAGTCTCCTCCGTAGACTTCGCCACATACACACACACACATACGGTCGACTTCAGCGCACTGTCGATCGCCAGTGTCTTTAAAGTTTGAAGTTCGAAGTCGTCGTCCCCCCCACCAGGCGAGCCACAAGTGACCACACACGGCAAAGCTTGCTGCTATAGACGACAGGCTGTGCTTCTGTTAGCCAAAGCAACAACCCGAAGACCTGAGAGATCCGAAGTGGACCGGCCCGCCGAAGCGGGTGGTTGTCGGAAGAGATCACAACCCAAACGACGCTGATCTACGAGTAGTTTGCTGTTGCTGTTGTTGTTGCTGCTGTTGTTGTTGCTGCTTGTTGTTGCTGCTGCTGTTGTTGTTGCTGCTGATGTTGTTGTTGTTGTCGTAGATGTTCATGAGGACGATGGCCGACGATGTGTTCCTGTCTCCCGACATAGTCGCCAGTCCACAGTCTAAAGGTTTTTTAATCATATAGAAGAAGTATGCACACACTTGAACGTATGCATGTGTCTGTGTATGACTATG
>QVRM01004767.1:0-42500 GCA_003439945.1 Dermanyssus gallinae
TGAATGAACCCATATCAGCAGTTGGCTCATGTACAACAGGCTCGAAACAGTTCTTCTTGCTGCCGCCAGGGAGGCGCATCATAGACCATCATCAGCTCAAAAACCCGTTTGCCATCGACCCCGATTGCGGACGCGATCGGAAGTGGTGATGGCGGTTTGAAGACTTGCCGGGCACATCGACGTTTATGGAACTCATACATTCTACTCCCGCCCCCGCCTACGCTCCGCAGGTGTCAGATCATCAGCCATGGCACGCATAGAAAACGCATAGACAGCAACAACAACCACAATAGCACCAGTACCACACTACCGCTCGCACCGCACCTCGTGGAAGCGGGGGTTGGGGGGGGGGTGCTTAACAACCGTTGAAGACTGTTCAGAACAACCTCAGGCTTCGTAAAACGTTTGCTCAAGCTGACTAGTGCTGATCTCACTGATTAGCCGCCATCCGGCTGTCCGCATGTATGGCTGTTTGGACGTCGAGCGCTGGTTGCGAGAAACCACCTGTCTGTTGCGTCTGCAGGCGTCCGTTTAGTCCAGGCTAGCGTCATCCATCTACCACCACCACCACCACCGTTGGTTCCTCCGACCTCCACCACCATTGGGGTTGGTTGCAGTCATTCATTCATTCATGGCTCATTTGCCTCACTAATTGTGGCCCGCTGAACGTGTTGTCAGTCAGTCAAGAAGCGCCAGTCAGGCGCCCAGTGATGGCTGCGCAAATCACCATAGCCATCCGATTTGTCGGGTGTTCGGGCGTTCGGCAAGAACAACGGCCGCTCGGTTAGCCGGCCGGCCACCCACTCAACCGCTTCGACAATTCCTCTCGACAATCTGTCAGAACAGGGCGTAATTGGGCACTTCGCATAGACAGCGTGGTGGTGGTAGTAGTAGTAATAGTAGTAGTAGTAGTTATAGAAGTAGTAGTTATAGTAGTAGTAGTAGTAGTAGTAGTAGTAGGATCGTATGTGTCCCGTCTTGACTAGTGTCTTGACCATCGAGTGAACGAGCGCGACTCGGCTGTAGCCACCGTTACGGCCACCGGCAGCGGCATCACTGGCCTTCTTCGTTTGTCAGCGTGTTGTTCGGGGTCAGCCGGGGGATGCCTCAGCAGAAGCCACTTGCTGGACTTGTTCGACGGCTGGCTGGCTCGCTGGCTCACTGGCTGGTTGTGTCGTATGTCGATTGCCAGTTGCTTACATTGGCGTGCTTAGATAATGAACGGACTGAATGAAGAAAACCGCCGAAACCCACCCGTCACCCGGCGAGTGGCGGCCGCCTAGCTCTTAGCTTCTAGCACCTTACAACCAAATCCAAACCACCGCCAACACCATCACCAGCACCACCACCGCATGGTGTATGGTGAACACGGCGACTTTGCAAAATAAGCGGAGCTGAGCTCACTCGGCTGCATTCAAAAGAACACGACAACCAACCACGACGTCCTGAACAGTGAAGTTCAGTCCGCCGTCTGTCTCTTTCGCTTCGGTCGTCCAGTTGGTGGAATAAGCAATATTGACAGAACGTGGTGCAAGCCCCTAAACCTGTAACTGAGCTATCCTGGTTTCGTAAACGCCAATGGCGTATGTTTATTAAAAAAAAAAAAAAATATATATATATATATACATATATATGGGGTGTTTCTAAGTTAAGTACACCCGAGTTTTCACGAGTGGTAGAATTTTGTCAAAATCTTATTTCTTCTTTAATATATAATGATATAGTATATAATACATTACTTTTGTCTGTTTGATTGATGTCGATCGTTGGACATTACTTCACCAGCGCGGCTTGTGTACGATATACAATGTATATCTGCTGTTGTTGTTGTTGCTGTTGTTGTGCGTATCCTTGTTAGTGCAATTGCGAGCGTTTGTGGTGTTGCTCCTTGTGTGGAGACGTTGGCTACCGGCGATTTGTTGTGATGGGCTCAATTTCGATTCTGGGCGCCATCATGGACGATATGCTTGCTGTCTTTGCGACGACGCTTTTTCCGTCAATGTCGAGGAGACAAGTGAGGATTATAGGTTCATTGTTATTTACGCTACGTTGTTATGTATGTAGCGCCGGTCAATTGACCAGCCTTGTGCCTGACATATACACGTTCATAAACACGACCCCTGGAGCAAAATATCGTGACAAGAGTGCTATGCCATGTATAAGTATTTAATATAAACATGATTGATTACGGTGTTTATACTCGTATATATATATATATATATATATATATATAAGACAAGATAGACGCATTTAGTGACTTCCAACGCAATAGCATCCGACCTGTGGCACAAAAACGCCGACTAGACGAGAACCTCTTTTGTGTTTTTTCCAGAGGATGCAAGAGGCGAGAGAGTGGAGAAGAGTGTAAGATTAAAGTTGGTATATGTGTATATATATATATATATATATATATATATATATTCATGTTTTGTCTTTGAGGTGGGCCGACCTGAATCTAACAGTAGCGACACTTGTAAATAAATCGAAGCAGCAGTGGCAAACTTTTGTTTAATTTAGTTGGCCAGCTTTGCTTGGGCGAGGCAGATCAGGCGCGAATGGTTGGAGCAACCGTACCTGTCGAAAAAATGTCACGCAATTCCGGGCCGGGAGGTTTGGGAGAAATACGGGTTTAGTGGGCTTGTGAGTCCCACACTACTTGTTGACAGCTGCCAGCAACGCATGTGCATTATGCATTCGCGAAAACCTTCCTAACTCTACAAAAACATAAAAGCCTCCGTAACTCCATCAAAAAAAAAACATCAAAATAAAAACGTACCATTAATCACATTCAGTTAAGGTAGAAAAACTGATTTGGTCACTTGGTCGCTTGTATCTATTTGTTCTCTCACAACTGTTGCCGCCGAGGAGGTGCTCAGTTCCAAGCAAAGTTTAAAGGATGGCCTTCCTTCTTAGACTAGACACGTTTGCAATTAGTTGGCAAGTGTTTTACGCTTATAACAAAAGACAAAAATTATCAGCAGTTTGTAGACCTGAAGAGCTGATATATATATATATATATACACATTTATATATTATATATATATATATATATATATATATATATATATATATATATATATATATATATATATATATATATATATATATATATATAATTTGCATAATGCAACATTGCGAATACACTGTTTCTGTACGTTTATTAGCGTGAGCAATCCAATGCAATAATAATGCCGTTGCTGTTGTTGCTGCTGCTGCCGTCCTATAGCAGACCGTGGTCCGTGGCGTCGGCCCTGCCCTCGGCCTTAATGCTTAATTGCGGCCATCTAGCCGGGCGAGTGGCGACCACGAGCCACTGCGGGCGGCGAACGGTTATTGCCGTTGGGAGGCCCCGGGGCCGTGTCGCTCTCGATGGCGAGTGGCACCGTCGGTGGGAACGACCAAATCTTCTGCTTCTGATATTGTTGCTTTTGTTGTTATTGTTGTTGTTGTTGTTGTTGCTGTTGTTGTTATTGCTGCTGTTGCTGCTGTTGTTGATGATGATATTGTTGTTGTTGTTGTTGTTGATGATGTTGTTGTTGTTGCTGTTGCTGTTGTCGTCGTCGATGTCGTTCTTGTTGTGCATTGTCGTCGTTGCTGCTGCTGCCACACGTGCTGTGGTTGTGGTTGTCTCATTGGCGTTGTCTTAACGTCAATATAGTTGTCGCATTTGCGTTTGTTCGTTGTTACCGGTTGCCGTCGTCACTTTCATCAGCATTTGCTGCTGCTGCTGCCTGCCTAGAGCTATTGGTGCCTGATCTGACCGTTCCGTCAAAGCTAACCCGATGATGCCAAATGATGGCGGCTCCGCCCTTAAGCGGACAACAGCTTTCTAGTGCTGCTGCTGCTGCTTTGATTTCCAGTCCACCAGTATTGCCGCAGTATAGTTCTACTCCAGCCACGCAGTTCAGTTTGGCGCAAATTGCTTCAGCCTAGCAGTGCTGCACCCCCCAGTACTTCGTTGTTAAGGTCATGCGCACGACCCCCACGACCAACGCCCTACGCGTTTCTCCTGCTGCTGCTGCTGAGACGGTGGCCGTAAAAGTGTCGTACCCCCCTAGCAGAACAAACGCGTAACAGTTCGGATAACCTATTGCACCGGACGTTACACAATATGTAGATCGTGAACTAAACGGTTTAATAAATACGTGGTTACTTTTAAAAATAAAAGGCTGTTGTTGTTGCTGTCGCTTTTAGCGGTGTCTGATATTGTTGTTTTTGCTGCTGTTGTTGTTGCTGCTACTGTTGTTGTTGCGTTCTCTTCTGTGGTAGCTGTTTTTATAATATTTCTGTTGCTGTCGTCGTCGTCGACGTTGTTGTTGTTGTTGTTATTGTTGTTTTCTGTAAGTGGTGCTGTGTTTGTTGTTGTCGTTGCTGCTGCCGCTGTTGATGTTGTCTCTGATAGGGTTGGTACCGATCATGGCGCGCTGTGCTTGTCTCGGTGCTACGATATGTGTGATCGTACAAGAGAGGTTCGCCGTCGTCTAGCTAGTCGAAGAACTGCCGATGAAGATATCTCTCGCTTTCTGGATAGGAATGAGCATCGCCGATGGGCCCGCACCGGCCCGCGCAGATTGCTTCAGCATTGCCTGTCCATTCGCTTCGATGAACATCAATAGAAGATGGCTTCAGCCTCCGGACAGAAAGCCGTGACGGACGCCGGCCGTGTCCGGACGACAGCTTTATTCCAGGCGGCCGGTTATTGAAGGTGATCGACTTCGCCACAACGACGACGACTACGACTACTATTACTGCTACAACAAGAACAACATGTACCATTGGTACCACTACGCTACGAACGACATTGCCGCCGATACTCGATTACACCTGAATATTCATAAGAATGGATGGAGTGTCTGATGTTTGTTTTCGCATTAGCATGTCGGTTTGGCCTAGCGAGATAATAGGCTATATGATAATGGTTGTTAGCGGAACAATAAGATATATCTTGTATCTTACCCTTTTAGCTAGTTATATAAATATATATATATATATATATATATATATATATATATATATATATATATATATATATAATAAATAAATATATATATATAGTCTTGGATTTCTAGTTTGCTAGAGGTGTCACTAATTAGAACAGGGCGGCGTCTTGGAGGAGCAATTTCCGTGTAAAGCTATAAAAGGCCAGCTATAAAAGCGGTATTTAAGGGGTACCTAAACACGGCAATCGAATCGAGGTGACACAGACCAAACCAAGATGAGCATTCTACGTGTTGGTCGAGGAGTTCGTATGCAGGACCATGCCACATCGCATCAAGATCAACCGCGCACCTCCGATACTAGATAGACATCACTCATACTTGAGTGCGATATAGATTGAGCCAACGCAATTTTTTTCGGCAGACACGCGGTGCACAGGCGGCAGTACTAATAGGCGAACTTCGTGACATTTCGTCAAGTTTGCCTAGCCAGGTAAATGCTACACACATATCCAGAAAAAGGTAGTATTAAGGTAGGTAGCAACGATTGCGCCTACAACTCTCGCGCTTCAAGTGTCCCTTGAACGGATCTTTTCAGAAAACTTCGTATCTGAAAACGTTCTTTGCTGGCGGACAATGGCCGTATACACTCAGTCTAATCATGTACGCATCACGCAATGGCTATGGACACTACAGAGAGCTAAAACTTTTTTTAGATATATATATGCGCTCGGCGGAGTGCTCGAATGCTGTCCGAGGTATAATTTCGCAGTAGGCAGTCAATTATCCGATCACAGTACTATCCGATCGTGTCTCAATTGCGACAACACATTGCACTTACGCTTTTCTACGGACAAAAGATGAGCGTCGCTTATTCGCGGAATGGAGGCCAGGAGGAGAGGCAAGCTTCGTCCTAACTTCAACTTAATCAATTGAGCAGAAACGCGCGGTAGACAGCGGACGGTCATTGGTAGGTAAGCCAAAAAGGATGAAAAGTATATACATATATATATATATATATATATATATATATATATATATATATATATATATATATATATATATATATATATATATATATATATTGATAGATTAGGGTTACTGACACCTGTCTGGCCAATTAGCCAGGCTGAGGATTGATGAGTGAACGCGGTGGCCGACCGTGGTATATACACGTGTGTGCCTGATCGGTCGTAACCGCAATGTGTTGTTTCAATCATCTATGCACACTTGCTCGCAGGCATCCGTCTTGCCTATTTTGTTATCGCTTTTTAGTAGTTATTGTAATCAGTAGGTGCACTGTCTCGTTTCTCCTTCTCACACACATACATATATAGACACATGTTTACTGTCTCCCGTTCAGTGCCGTGCTGAATTGCCCACAGGTCATTTGGAGCCAACGCGATATCTCGTCGCGCGAGCTCCGCGTTTGATTTCTCTAATGCAGTCGAAGCCGCCGCGGCTGGTGGCGCTTCTCCATGTTTTCCTATTTTCTGCCACTATGAACAAAATCACCCTTAGTTGTAACTGAATGGCGTCTACGAGAAGCACAATAATAATAATAATAATAATAATAATAATAATAATAATAATAATAATAATAATAATAATAATAATAATAATAATAAATAATATTTAACAACTGTAGTAACTGAACATAATGACAATACTAATAATAATAAAAGCTATGGTCAGTCAAATCGCACAGACACGAAACATAAGGTGCAGGGGTCATCACTTAGAAGAGACGTACGTCAAAACGAGACGATTAAGTGACCCAAGAAAACGAAGAAAAATAGAGGGAGAGAAACAAAAAGACGATCAGAAAAAGAAGACCCTACGACGAAGCCGGAGGAGGAAATCTCTCAAAAAGAGAACCTAACTAACCCGTCACCCCACTTTGACGACCCCCCCGCCTCACGTCAAAGCGATTATAGCAGGCGGGAGGCAGGCGCTGCAGTTGCCGATGCTGTCGTTTTCGTCGTCGCTGGAATGTCACGGGGGTAACGGTAGAACATGGTTGGTTGACGACCACGCTAACTACTAACGCGTTCTGGCAATTGCGACTGAGCGCGGCTTCGGTTACATTGAGATGATGAGCGATTAACGAGCGAACAACAGCTAGCTTAACTCGCCTGCCGGTCAAAGTTATACATACATACTAAAAGAGAGAAAGATAGATAGACGTATGATAGAATGCATGGATGGAAGGTAAATGGTCGTTCCGATGACCGCGTCTAGCCACCATACGCCACGTGAGGGAGAGGGAGAGAGAGAAAGATGCTTTCTTTCATAAGACGGCTTAGTTTGGCTTCCGTTGTTGGCGGCTTTCCTGACACGATTCGCCTGTCGTTTGCTTCATTTAGTCGCTTTCAATAAGAACGGTAACATAATAATAATAATAATAATAATAATAATAATAATAATAATAATAATAATAATAATAATAATAATAATAATAATAATAATAATAATAATAATAATAATAATAATAATAATAATAATATGGGCCAACGGATTACAGATCTCACAGGGAATCGGCTCGAAGGCGAGTTTCTACGGCAACTGCTGTCGTTTGCAGTGTGCCAAGGAAACGCCGGCTGTATTGTCGGTTCCATGGAATAATATTTAGGAGCTAGGAGAAGACAAGGAGTATACGTTCACACCTCACAATTGTAACAATTAAACAATATTAATAAATAATAATAATAATAATATTCGTACAACTTGCTGTAGCCGTTTAGCGGTAACCACGCGAACGTATTCTGCTGACTGGAGGCAAAAAAATTGACGAGACACCGCCAAGTGCCAGAGAAGCGACTCTGAACTGATCCGACCAATGAATTGATTGGCCGGGCAAGACCGCCATCAACATTGCTCTCTAAACTCGTATGGGCGCGGCCATGCACGCTTTCACTTTGTGTGGTTTGACATTTTGCGTTTGTTGGCCAAACACAGTTGGTTTGTTGTCATAGAAATGCTTTTGATTCGTTCAGGCTACCCCCCCCCCCAGTAGTTAGCGCCCGGAAACTGATCGGGCATGTCTGATTAAACGGGGATATTAACTGAAAGTTAGCCCAGGGTTAGACAGTTAGTCAATGAGACGTAGATACCGTAGTAGAAAAGGCAACTAGTTCATCTATCCCTCGTCAGAACTAAATACACTTTTGTCGGTCGACAAAAAATTGCTCAAATTATGTAGCAGTGAGGCAAGTGGACAGAGTTCTCAGAACGTCATCTAAGTTTCGGTAAGGAGCTTCAGACGTCAGTTTAGTTGGACGCCCTACGTCTACAACGTACTTTAGACTTAGAGTTAATTGCGCAAATAGAAATCGTGTGTTAAGAGTGAGTGCACTCAGCAGGCAGTGTATCTATTGAATAGGGATTGGAAATTAACGCGTTGTATCGACACCCGTAGCAGTCGTAAATGCAACATTGAGACGCAACGGCCTGAATGTTGGCGGTTTAGCGAGCGGGATATATGCTTTAAGCATAATTGGAGCTCGCATAAAAAAAACTCTATAGTCACTGCTGAAATAATTTACTATTAAATGATTGAACCTTTAACCTTGTTCTGTCGATCTTATTTAGATTTTTGTTGTTGTTGTTGATGATGTTGTTGATCATCAGGCAACAGACAGACATCTACCAAAACCGCACAACCACATATTGGCCTTCAAAGCAAGGATAATATTCATCATTTCTATTCGTCATGATCTCACACGTACTAAAAACACACAGTGCTATTCAGGTTGCGTGTGGCTTACGGCGCTACCAAAATGGCGCTTATTTTGCCATGCTATGCTTATATGCCTGCTGAAGTCAAACTTTTTGAATTTATTCTAAATCCAAGATCATTTCCGTGACTATTGTGTGATCATGGCGTGCTAGATAGGACAGCTTCACACCAAAACACCAGAAAAGCATTATTATTAGTATCATTATTTATAGCAACTGCATCAAAAGCCTATTATCTGACGATGACAAGAACGGTAACAGTAACGACGGCAGCAATGCACCAAGCAGCTAGCAGACAAAACAGCTTTTTTTTTATTAGCCAGGCAAAATCGAGCAAATTCTACATACCTACTAGATAACCATTATATATATATATATATATATATATATATACAACACCTATTAATAATCACCGTTTCTTCCAGCTGCTGTACGGGTCCGCATTTTCACATTTAACTATTGTGCAGTACACCGGTCAAGTCGAAGTATGGCACAGACAGTTTGTGATCCCATCATAGCGTGAGGCAATATGGTCTGTCCGTTGAAATCTATTTAATAGTTAATTACATAGTATGCCACCGTAGCAATTTTTATGGTAAGAGCTACTGTCCTTGTACCAACGGAACCTTACTTGAGCCGATACGCTCTTAATGGAAAGATGAGGTTACATTAAAATATTAATTACTATAAGTTGATATTGTCTTGTTGCTGAGGAGCGACAACGGATTCAGTGCTAGCCCTTGGCTGCATCTTTTCTGCCACGTTTCAGTAATGTTTTTTGCCCATATTGCACCATATTCTGTATTCTAATTTGAAGGCAACGGGCAGGTTCGCCACCACAACTACGAGCAAATGTATCGTAAGCTAAACAGGAGCCTATGGAAACTTTTTCTGTAGCATTGATTTTTATCATAAAAATTACAACTCACCTGAGCTATCCAGTTGTTGCCGTGAAACAGCAAAACGAAACAAAATGTGTTTCATTAGCATAGTAACTAGTAAACATATTTGTGTGCTATATATATATATATATATATATATATATATATTGTTTTATAGCATATATAAATTTGCGCATACGTGTGTAAAATGTGCATTCATGTGTATAGAAAATCTGTATGATAGAATAGGAAGGAGCACTGCATTAATTTTTCTGAAATCTACGCCCCCCGGCAACCTGCGCTATCGCGTCGACTGGCTACTTAATCATATTTTAATCCACGAGTTCCCGCAGTTCAAATGTGCTCCAGTGATCTACTTGTCACAAGTCAAAACTGTCAATATGTTTATACATACATATTTTTAAAAGTATTTATATAGTGTCACAATTTGTAATACATAGCAAAAATCAATTATTGGGTATATTTGAGAATTTGCAGGATAACAAATCCCACAGAAAACAAAGGAAGTTTGTATAAAAGCCTTTGTCATGTTTTTGATGTGTCTAGCTATACGCCAATGTATTTGTTTGAACCTAGATTACAGACGACGATCGGTCTCAGAATAGCCCTACGGACGTGCGTCTTCCGATCCTAATAATTAGCACAATTAATAGAAAATAAAAACATCATACTAGACACACTAGCGCGTAAATTTCTCATTTGATTTTTAAAGCTGGATACTCGATTCGTATATATATTTATATATATATATATATATATATATATATATATATATATATATATATATATATATATATATATATATATATATATATATATATATATATAAGCAGGCCTGGGAACTGGGAGCAGCAATGGCAAAAGAAGTTCTCCAGGAGAAACACGAAAAGTGCAAAGAAAGACAGATACAACTGCTGCTTCAACCCAAGAGCAACCGTATAGAAGTGCGGCTCGAAGAAAACCGGCTTGCAGGTGTTAGACAAGTGCGGGAGCCTTTGGGCGACCCCAGCCAATTGATATGAAAGGGCGCTCGCTCGGCACTTCTCCTGACGGTCCATAGTACTGTTCTCTGAAATGTTTGCTCCTAGAGAGTCAAGCTTAAGGCGAGAGGTGCGTTTAGTGGGATGAGTCTCAACGGAGTTACATCCAACCGTTCTCTCCCACGGCTTCGATGTAATGCCAAAGTAATACCGAGTCTGGGGGGGTGGGGAGGAATCCGGGTTTAGTGGGTTTGCGAGTCTCACACTAGTCACGCAGGCTGCTAGTGGCGCATGTGCATCATGCATCACCGAAACCTCCCAAAAAAAACAAAAAAAAAACATCCAACCGTTGGCGTCAGGTCCCACACCGATTGAGATAGAGACTCGCAGCGATAGTGCGTAACTACATTTATTACCTCCTCCACAAAAAAAAAATTTATATATATATATATATTTAAAACGGAGTGCGTGACAGCCGTCCAATTTTCACAGGTGCACACTCCAGCTTACGAGCGATATGATACAAACTCACCATAGTTTCAAGACGGAAACTAAACAAGTAGTTAGCATAATAGCAGCATTTTTTTCCGCTGCTACACGCTCGCGTATGCATACTACTACTAGTATCGTTATTCTGCGTTCACGCCAATACAACGGGCCTACCCGATTCGTCTTAATTCGCCACCACTGCCGCTGTCAGAGGAACACTAAATCAAGCCAATCATGCTAAATGTGGATATTCAAAGTCATGTATCACTTTTCGATCTTAATTGTAATCGCAAGCTGGTATATCAAACACATATGTAGTCAGTTTGTCAGCATTGATGAAAGCCGGCCGTCGCATATCGATGCATATCGGATGCGTGTCAGAGCCTTCCCGCCTCGCCGTTTCGGCACCGGGGCCGTTAAGTGCCGTAACGTGTGCATACGTCGTCGAGCAGCCGGCGAACGCGAAATTGCATCGGAAACGAGAGACCACGGAGAGAAAACCAAACCACGGCCACATTCTGCCACGAAGGGGCAGAATGTGCCGTGGTGGGACGCCGTACACGCACTTGTAGCCTTATCGTACCGAACACTCTTACCGAATCATATGTAGCGTCATCATAGCTACCCGGCCTCTCATTAGACTGTCATTAAGACAATTCGGTCATTAGATGTCGTCGGTTCCGGGTACATATTGATTATTAGTGTCATTAACGTATGGCCTGATTCGGTTCTGATGGCTCTACTAGGACTCCTTCTTGTGCTGTGGCTGCTGCTGAAACCAAATGAGGCTGAATGAAAAACTACGCGAGGGTGTACCTTATGTATCTTATGTGTGTACATATATGACACATATTGGATGCACGATATTTTTCTTCTATGCAAATCGTTAAATGTCGTTGCTGCTCATCGGGGGCACTCATCGTCATCAAATCATGCCGAAACAAGGTGCATGAGATGCCGCACTTTGCAGTTCGACACTGATTCTCTCCAGGGATCGATCGAATCTTTCCTGATGTCGAATCGATGGCATAGTTTGGTGTGCATTTTCACATGTCGCATGTATTCTTTCGGATGCGTGAGCGGTATCACGAAAGGAGGGTTTGTGCACTTGTCCTATACACAATGTACACACACACATAAATATGTTTATATATATATATATATTTATAAAGCAAAAGATGAGAAGAAATTATTGCTATTAGCTCTGACAAGAATCACCGCTTGGACGAATTGTGCCGCCGATAACACCCGGTCGTTTGGGTGTAAGAACCACCACACCCGGGGGGGGGGGTGGGCGTAATGATCAGAGTACTCCGGCAACAGCAACAGTCGTATCACCAGTCGTCATTCGGGTTAGTGCGAACAAAAGTGGCATTGCTAATGTGCAGGAGTGCCATCCCCACACTCCTTTAAGCGTACCCCCTTAGATCTCGTCAGCATAAGAGCGAAGGTCGAGCGCTTCTGAAGGCGTTCGGCTCAGCCGGCACATACATGGCAAAGCATTTTGGTAGTTCGGCAATTTTGGTAGTTCAGACTCTCGGACCAAATGCACACTGCACCGAGTAGCAAAACGTCATCATTTTCAGTTCATTCAGCCCAACGAGATTTCGCTCTTTTTACACTTGAATATATTGCTGTTCCGAGCGATTCCAGTCTAGCTATCTATCTATCTCTCTCTCTTTGTATATATTTTAATATATTTCGAGCAAGTATTACAGGTGAAGCTGGTATAGGTATTCCGAATACGGGAGATGAAGGTGTGCTGTTGCTGTCAGCAGAAAGAATCACAATGAACGCCTATTACTCGAGAAGTGTCACCAGCTAGCCAGTTAGGCATAGGTGTTTTGTAGCAGCGAATGAATCAAGTGCATTGGATTGCATAACTGACAGCTGGAACGTAGCAAACACGTATACCTGGTTCTATGAGGGTTGGTCAGAAAATGCGCACGTATACAGGCTTTGTTGTCTCAAGTAGCTCTGCAGTGTCCACGTTACGAACAGAGGTTGAATGAAGCGAAGAGTTGCTAACCGTGATGAGCCGTGAAAACAAAAGGTACTAACGAGGAGGAAGAGCGACACGGAAGCTGCAGGAGGAGGCCGGCAATAACTACACCGCTAGCGACAATAGTCACAACAGCAAAAACAACACTAACAGCGACAACAGCGATATTATTACAACAATAGCAACTAAAATGAACACGATCACCACAAAGAAACAACAACAACAACAACAACAACAACAACAACAACAACAACAACAACAACAACAACAACAACAACAACAACAACAACAACAACAACAACAACAACAACAACAACAACAACAACAATAACAACAACAACGACGACGACGACAACAACACCGGCAGCAGCAGCACCAACAACAACAATTGCATTCTTAAGATCCTAACTACACGTTGTTAGTCCGTGTAATTGATTGCACGTGAGGAGCCTCTCAACGTGGACACGGTGTGACGCTGATGTGCACAGCTGTCAACGTCACGTCGTAAGCGAAAACAGCAGACGTATCATCTTCGGATGTCCTACACAGTCCTGACATATTCATACATATAGTGCGTGTGTTAACTGCTGGTCACAAACGAATGACCGAACAAACGACTCGAACTTCGTGTGAACTAAGAAGCTAATCGTCGTGGTGGTGCGTAGGCCGACAGTCTTGCGCCCCGACACAGGACGGCCGCCAGGACAAAAACAGCCTACGGGGTCTTCGACCGAAATTCGACCAGGTCAGCCGCCCGACAGGTCTCTGTTCACGACCGCCTCTCGCCGCCTGTGACCTGTGGCCTTCTTCACTTCCGTCTCGGAGAATGTTAGTTGTTCATTTCGTGTTCTTTCGAATTCTTAGTTTTTCTTTGCCTTTCTATCTTCTTTCGTCGTCGTCGTCGTCGTCTTCTAACAGTGTCGTTCATCATCCAACGCCTCCTGCAAAGACCTGCTTCCGCGTTCTTTTGTAGCCTCTGCTGTCGCCACCCTGTCCGTGTCACCGTGTCTGCCCCGTCAACTGGCTTGCGTTGGGAAGAAGCAAAAGTGCCTCGTTTTCAACGTCGGCTGGCCGATGGGAGCTGCGGCGCGTGCTTACTGGTCCCCGTTGGTCGCTGGGAACTGAAACCTGCCCCTCTAAGTATATAAATAAATAAATATATATATATATATATATATATATCTGCTGCTACTTCAACTACTATTGCTGCTGCTGCCTCTATTATTGTGCCGTGTACAGGAGATGCTAAAAGTTAATGTTCACCTCTTGATTACATGTACATGCGTACGAACGGCTATATATATATATATATAAACAAGCACACAATTATATGATTTAGAAAAGATGTGAAATTGTGTATGTCTGCAATTCGTAGGGCTTTAAAGGTGTACGTTCCAACGAAAAGCTGGCATACGATTATATACAACTTCTGCGTCTACTTCTTGCTAGATATACCCAACACGACGTTTCAACGTATATATATATATATATATATATAAACTGTATGAAATCCCATAATATATTATAATACATTTTATGTTGTTATGTACTATAATATTAACTCAAATATTCTTTAAAAATATTGAAAGAGTCTCTATTGCGCCGGTATCGAGCCAAAAATATCTATTATGAGACTTGTCGTCCATCTTTTTCGCTTCGTCTGCGACATGTATACAAGTAGCACCAGTGAGACAGGTAAATAGTAAAGACTAAATAAGGGCATACATATATTAAGCAGTCTCCAACCAATCCAACGGCTCCAGACAAGTGAGTTCAATTACGGCTAAAACTTGCGATGAGGAACCTAAAAGTAAAGGCCGTCGTATCAAGGGGAGTTGCGAAGAGGCGAGTGAGATCCGATCATACATCCACTGGCCAGTATTTACACTGTCCAGATTCTGCTATCACTGCTTATAATAAGTATGATTATTGCTGCCAGTGTATTTAAGATCAGTACATTAACAATTTATATACTTTATCAGTATAATAACGCAGCAAAACTAAACTATATACACACTATAAAAAAAAGCACGCAATTCACTCAGTAGCAGTCGAACTGGCTTGCTTCGATTGTAATTCCTCATCGCCAGGTCCGCAGTATTGTAAGCCGTAGGCCAGACATTTACCTTTAGAGCCTAGATCGCATAAAAGCTAAATCAATGGAATGCGAAGGCCACGCTATGCTTGCCCAACAAACGCGATTATTAAGAATACTCTATCATTATCTCGATCGATAATAACAATAATAGTATTTTAAAAAAAAACGTTTATTCTAGTACTGCATGGTAGATCAAACGGCAAGAAGGCGGCATATTTTTGCACCTTGCAATAATCATAATGGCAACTTCTTAAAAAGTACTGCATATATATATATATATATATATATATATATATATATATATATATATATATATGTTTTTATATATATTTATATATATCTAAGAACAACAATATATATAGAAAGTGCACTGACTGTTATTAGAGCGATCGTCAATGGTCTTCACTCTTTTCGTCAATAAGAACGATACAAATACATAGTATGACGTACACCGGTCATCGTTTGCAGCGCGAAACCACCAATTGTGCTGGCTATTGAAGAAGGCGTTTAAATTAACGACACACATCTCTCATATATTCCTCCCACTGTCTTTCCGCTCTCACACACACCGACACACTCACAGACACATCCACAATACAGCCACTTACTGATGATAATCGACCAATTCTACTAGCCAACGGCGACAACAATTACATGGTGAAGAGACGTCGAGGTCTATTCTAGCAGGAGCAGTATTTGTTGTCATTGGTGCTGTTGTTGCTATTGTTGTTCTAATAGCAGTAGCAGTAGTAGCACTGTTGCAGTAATGGCCGAACAGTAGCTATTGCAGTTGTTGTTGTTGCTGCTGTTGTTGTTGTTCTAGTGGAAGCTCGTTCCTGTTGTTGCTCTGTTGTTGTTGTTGTTGCTGCTGCTGCTGCTGCTGTTGTTGTTGTTGTTGCTGCCGCTGCTGTTGTTGTTGTTGTTGCTGCTGTTGTTGTTGTTGTTGTTGTTGTTGTTGTTGTTGTTGTTGTTGTTGTTGTTGTTGTTGTTGTTGCTGCCGCTGCTGCTGCTGTTGTTGTTGTTGTTGTTGTTGTTGTTGTTGTTGTTGTTGTTGTTGTTGTTGTGGATGACAAAGTATCCAAGTCGGTCGGTTGGTCGGCCCATTTGTCGTAGGACAAGCGATTACCGTTATCCTTTAATGGTAGAACAACAACAACAACAACAACAACAATTCAAAATCTAGACGCTCATGCACTGACCGCCAACAGCAGCGAGCGGCCAGCCCATTAGTAAGCGTGGCCATCGTAGTAGTAGTAGTAGTAGTTGGAATCACACCATTCATAGGCCGCTTGCTGACGGCCGAGCGCCGGCTATGGCTGCAAAGAAGAACACGTACAAGACAACACGCAAAAGGCAGCAGCGGCGACGACGATGACGCCGACGACGACAAATACGGTGACAAGCAAGCAAGCTACCTGCAGGAAAATGCAGCAGGAAGTGTCGAAGGAAAAGGTCGCTCGGTTGTCAAAGCTGTCATTACCATTATCATCGTCGTCATCCTTAAGCATAACCAGCATCATCATCACATCATCATTGTCATGATCATCATCAACACTGTCTCGTATCACTTGCGTTCCTTTGGTGGTTTGGTGGTTCATTTGGCGGCTTTTCTTTGTTTTCTCTTCATGGGTCCTTCAGAGGGTTGTCGAGGAGGTTGGCTGAAACGCACTTACTCGGCTCATACGATGGCCGCAATGGACAATGTCGTTGTTGGCTAGTTGGTTGATGCCCTGCTGCGCTGGCCGCGTCCCGGACAGATGCTGTCCTGGATGGTGTCTCTGCTCTCTGCCGGCGCAATTGTCTTGCTGCGGAGCGGCGAACAGTGTTCAGTTCAGCAGCCAGCCAGCCTTAATGCCGACATGTCAGCGAGCGGACTTGAATGCTTGAAAGTGAGTCAACTCTTCTCTCCGACATCTAGGGCTTCGGCTACTGAAGAGTATGCTTGAACGACCTTCGCTGTGCACATCGTCCAGACAGTGCAATGTTCGATCCAGTCTCTCTTTATGGAGAAGTAGTTGACGTCAGGCGACTGTCCGTCACGACGGCAGTGAAGCTTTTCTTCCTCAGGGTCGTTCCAAGGCTGGCGTATGGATTTTACAGAGTATAGAAACACTTCACTCGGGCAAACTTTGACGAAACAAAAGGTAATTTACAACGTACTTCATGTTCGGCTATACATAACAGAGTATAACTAAGATTATAGTTGTTGAAATAATTAGAGTAAGACGATAAGTCGATGAAGACGCTGCGTACAGTACTATTCAAAGCTTTGCCTCGGTATACAAAAATAAGGTGAATTAAGCCCGACGGGAGATCGTTGATCTGGATATATATATCAGATGCATAGTTCATGGCTCTCATCAACTGGTCTGTTCGAATACGAACTTTCACGAGGACTCGACTGCGCTCTCAATCGTGTGCGAAGTATGTCATATCTGTCTGCCTGTTCCTCATTGTTACATTGGCTCTCTCGAATAACATGCCGAGAACAGCTGACGATAGCATATCTAGTAGCATATCAATGCAATATGCATTATTAGTATGAGTGAAATAAATGTGGTAATACATACCATGGAGAAGAAGAAAAACAACAATATTAAAGGTAGGAATATAATGTTGTTACTACGGCGTTTGCAGCCCACGGGTTTCATCACGTGTTATGCAGCACAGAAGAATTCCACATTCCTCAAAAGTGTTGCAGGTGCACGAAGTGCTCTGCCCAGTGCGATAGATACCACGCCGCAGCATGTCCAGCAGTTCAGTCAATAGCTGAACTAGCAAGATGAGCGAAGACCCAATGACGTAAAGGAAGCACTAGTTCTGTCTGATGTATATGTTTATAATGTTACCCAACCTGGGTGTTAACAAACCATAATAATAATATAATGTTGTTCGTTCAAACAGGGGCAGAACTAGCGTGGTAGAGTTCAGCCTGGTTACGCACTTACGTGTCCAGGCAAAGGAATAGTTCATACGTCTGAAATTTGCCTGTGACCCACCTTAACTGAGAACATTGTCGTTGTTGTTATCGTTGTCATTATGATCGTCATCACACGAACATTAACAATAAGAGATCTGCACCATCCCTTAACACTCGCCAGATATTACCAGTGACCAATGCCTTGTTTTTCACTACCCAACGGTAATACCAACGTTGTCGATCTGTCTGCAATGTATATGTTTAATATACCTTACATACATATACGCAGCGTTGAATATGAATGATAAACAGACACATGAGTATGAATGAGTACATGATTGGCACGCTCGTTTCTTGACAACGTTGATTTTTTGTCGGTTTTATCTTCAATCTGGGGCTTTCGAGTGAGCAACGCTACGAAACAGTTGCCCTCACAACGATTTCATGGTGAAAAGTTCCCGTTCCTCAAGGGGTAGACAGTGCTTAGAGCCAGAGATAAAGAGAGATAGATGAACAGATGGTAAGCATGGGAGGGAGGAAGAGAGAGGTGGAGGAAAGGTTTCAGTAGTAGTAGTAGTAGTAGTAGTAGTTTTTTGATCAACGATCGTAATAAATGAAGTCGTATCGTAGTAGTTTGTTGCTGTTGTCGCAATGATGTCGCTTGGTTCAAATGCTGTATCCAAATTAAAACATTCTTTGTGGAAACAAATGCATTGGTTCGTCAATGTAAGCGTCATTTGTTGTTCAAATCACCCCTCAAGCCAAAGCTCAAACCGCGTTCAGGCATGTCTGGACGCGGTCATTGCCAAGTCTACCAAGATGAGCGGGGGGTGTGTTCTTATGTTACCAGAACATGCTCATGTGCTTCGCCAGCTACCAGTGACCTTGCACTAGTGTCTTATGAGCGGGTGCGCCGTTCCGCGAAAACACTACTAAAAGAGAGAAATACTTACACTCCCGCCGCCCGCGATTTAATACGCGCGAGCCTTTAACGGGAGTGCCCGCCAGCCCGAATAGACAGGCCAGCAGCTCCCCCACCCTCCCCCTATCGAGGTTCGGAATGGAGGTACCACACTACTCCACCGTACCGATTAGACGCGTTCACCTCGCGATTCCGCGTTACACACCAGAATATTACGCGCCCCCCCGAAGGGGAGTTTGACCCACTCCAGCGCAGGGGAGCCCCGCAAATACGGGGCCAGAAGGTCCTCTCGACCGGTGGTCTGCGTTCATGTGGCCACTTCTCACTCATTTTGCCTATTAAGCCAAGGCAGCAGGCGTCCCGGACGGTACCACCGGGTGTCACCCGGGGCATTAACCGTCCAGCCCGGGGGTCCTTATGCAGCACAGTCCCCCCGTATTGGCAAAAGCCTTAACAGCCCTCGAATGGGCCACGACAGGATGACAATATAAATTCGTTGCCAACCAATCTCTATCGTATGCCTTGCCCCCCGTTAGATGTTAAAACGGAGGTGTTACTATTGGGAGTTTGTACCGTCTGACTAACTTACATAGGGGCTCGTGAAGGTCCCCGCAGCGCGCGGAAGTCGCGCACCAGCAGGCCAAGCCGGTAAGAGAGTCATAGTTACTCCCGCAACACCTACCGCGGAAACACCTATTGTAAACCATTAGATATCACCCAATTTACTCGTGGCTCCAGTACATTTCGCAGAAGTCACAAGTAAACTTTCAGTGCCACCGTTTGGCGTGTTTGAAAACGTATGGTGTGTCATCACGTCTCCTTCGACTCCCTAGCCAACCACACTCATTACTTGCACATAAATTAGACATTTGTTTTGTCTCACAATATGGACATATTGCGGGTCGTCGGCAAGCCAACAATAATTTTGCGAGTTTATTTTTGCGTCCGCGGCGAATATATCTTCCCGTCGAGGAAAAACCGAAGATGACCTGCTAGTTTGTACTTAAGGGACACCAGAAACACACAGTAACAAGCCAACATGTTAGCTTTATTGGCCTCAGGGAGATCCTGTCTAGCTTTAATCGTAAAAGGTTGATATCTCATCCTCAAGGCCCAATTGAACGATTCGGCCAATGGTTCGCAAAATGACACATCAAATTTGAATCTCAACTACTATGCATCAAAGTGCGAAGATGTTCGTTCAAAAAGCACTTTTGCGCTGGCTCACTTCGACAGTCTTCGTACAGAGCACTGTGTCGTAACTCTTCCGCTTTGCTGTGTGGAAACCCTGTGTTCTGCTTGTTAAGCCGCAATCTTGTCCAAACTGTCGTCGTTTGGCAAAAACTGAAGAACTTTGATTGAACTTGATCATCTCATATCAAAGGCGCCCGTCCGGACGAGAACAATATCTGAATTTTTCTGTGCTGAAATTCAATTGACGCAGAGTCTTGGTCGGTCAGTGGGTTGGCCAAGGTGGCCCGTGTTCGTTAACATTCTACTTGAACAACAGGAACTCAATCAAGCTCTCGTCGGATGGACCTGACGCATGAGTGCATTTCGGATCGGACGTTCGTTCAGGCAGCCCGCCAAAGTTTGACCCGATTTAGCGCCTCCCCGTATTTATTCCTCACCTGTATGTTTCCTGTAATCCTGTTTTCCCCGCAACGGCAAACCGTCGCCGAGCTTTCTCACGTCGACTTCGGCAAAATTCGACAAGATCGGGCCGACGAGGAAGAAACGGAGTAGGAGGAGGAGAAGAAGAAGAAAAAAACAAGAAGCGGAGAAACAGCCACTGCGGCGGCTAACGTTTCTAGCGCTGCTAGTAAATATTATCTGATGCCAATGATACTACTATGAATTATAGCCAGCTCGAATTCCGATCGGAAAGTCGCGTTCTCTGCGTTTACCGTCTCGTTTTTCTCTCCTCGCCGATATTTAACTGCTGTTTTTTTCTTCGTTTCTTCGGTTGTCCCTTCATTGGCCCGCTCCCGTCGATCTTTCGCGATCGCCCTCCGCAAATTAGCCTACACTTCGGCAAGACGGCACAAATTGTTGGTCGTCATAAAACAGCCAAGAAGGCGCACAAGTGGCCGAAACAAGCTTGACAGTGAAAGTAAGTGCATAAAAGGCGAAGAGGATACCATCCATTGACTAGTACTGATCCGTACCACCATTGCCTCGGGCAGGATCAGCAGAAGCCGTGGTGATCTACTCAGATTTTTCGTCAGCTGTAGCAGCAGCCGTAACTATTATTATTGTTAATATTATTATTAACAACGATGCTGTTGCTGCTGCTGCTGGTGCTGACGACCACGCTAACGTCAATTAACCACAACGGTGTTGTTGTTGTTGTCGCTTGAGCTAGCTGGCTTTTAAGGAGTTGGGTTCCGCTCTGTGCGTGGCTTTACTTTTACTGATGGTCGATTCTTTCCGTTGTTGTTGTCGTTGTTGTAGCTGTTGTCATCTATTTTGTTGATGTTGTTGTCATCGGTGTTGTTGTTGGTAGTGTCGATGTTGTGATTATTGTTGTTGTTGTTGTCATAAACATCCTCATCCTCAGCATTACCCTAGTCACCGTCTGTCTCCATTGCCTCATAGCCTTCTTGTTTCGTTCGCGCTTTTGACCCAGTAGCTGGGACAACACTTTGGTGGTGGTGGTGGGGTGCTGTTCCCGGGGGAATGGCGGGGGTTACTGGTGGGGTGGTGGTAGTTGTGGTAGCCGTAGCGTGTTCGTCTACTACGCGCACCTACCTGCTCTGGGGCGGATCGACTACGTAAAGCGCGGGGGCAGGGGGATCAGTGTGGGCCGCACACGATACGACAGACTGAGAATGAACAAGTGTAGAAAAAGAAAGAAACATATAATGAGAGCGACAGAGAGAGAGAGTGGGGGGGGGGGTAGAAAAAGCGCGCAATAGGGAGATAATAAGAAATAGCGGAACAGAAAGATCACATGCAGAAAGAGCAAACCCACTAGCGGCTGTGACAATTTTCTCGACAGCGTACGACGCACAGAGCCATTACAGGGTATCCCGGTTAAAGGACGCTGTCAACAACAACAGCAACAACGACAATTACTACAACCACAACAAGAGCAGCGTTAGCAGCAGCAGCAACAGCAACAACGGTGGAAGTCGCTATACAGCAGCAACAACAACAACAACAACAACACCAACAACAACACCAACACCAACAACAACAACAACAACAACAAGAGTTGAAGACCCGAGACACAGAAGCAGCGGATGTCACACTACCAGCATGAACAATACCAACGTGCATAAACAAGGAACAAGATCTACTCCTGCTAACAATACTGCTCCAAATAACAACCAACATTAACAATGAAAACAACTGTTGAACAATGAGCAAGAGTAGCAACAATTGCTACCATAACAGCAACAATAGCAGCAACAACAACAACAACAACAACAACAACAATAGCAGCAACAACAACAATAGCAACAACAACAACATCTAACACAATATACTTGTAGATGATTGAGCTAATCCATATCGTGTGGTTACAGCGCTCGAATAAATCTAATGCTACTCTTATTACCACTACCCAGAGGTCAGTAAGTTGACAGTCCTTCAGCGTGTAGCTAGGTGCTTACGCCGTGGCAGCTGCTGCCGTCGCCGCGGGCCGGCAGTGCCCGCAAGCTCAAATAAAGCAGCGGCCGTTTCACTGACAGCAACAATGACAACCACAACACAGCAACAACAACAACACCATTATCAGCATAAACAACAACAACAACAATAACAACAATAACAACAACAACAATAAGAGCCACAACAACACAACAACAACAATAAGAGCCACAACAACAACAACAACTGCGGCAAGACGAAATTAGATAGGTAGGCTGAAAGGCAAAACCGTCCGGCAGGTTTTTGGCGGCAGCGACAACGACGGCGACGACGGGATCAAACTTCGACTTTGCTGCAGCTGTTGCTGCTGCTGACGCTGCTGCTGCTGTTCTTACCGCCCGCCGGCACTCTGCCACAACTGACCAATTACGACCGACGCTATCACGCGACCCACGACGACGACAACGACAACGCAATAATTGTTGTCCTAGTGCCGCTACAACGGCCCGAGCTGCGGCTCGGCTCGCCGGCTGGCCGAGGACTCCACGCGCGATTCTGTCACTCTGACTGACGCCGGGAGAACGACAACGACCACTACGCCAGCAGTATGGCGACAAATGCCCAGCCAACATACACTGGTCAGTTCTTCTGTTTGCTGTTGTTGTTGCTGCTGCTGTCGTCGTTGTTGTTGTTGTTGCTGCTGCTGCTGTCGTTGTTGTTGCAATTGTTGTTGTTGTTGTTGTTGTCGTTGTTGTTGCAATTGTTGTTGTTGTTGCTGCTGCAGCTGTTGTTGTTGCTGGTGCTGTTGTTGTTGTTGCTGCTGCTGCTGTCGTTGTTGTTGTTTGCAATTGTTGTTGCTGCAGTTGTTGCTGTTTTAATTGTTGTTGTTGTTGTTGCAGTTATTATTGTTGTTGTCTGCGTTGTTGTTGTCGTTGTAGTTGTTGTTGTTGCAGTTGTTGTTGTTCCTGCCAGCCATCGGACGTAGCTCGTTGAGCAGTTGCGCCGCCCCGGGGACTCTATGGTCCGACGGACATGAGCTCTCTCGTCCGCTCGGCGGGGGTAGTCATCGGGTGGGGGGAATATGACACTGGTCTGTGTCTATGTGTGTGTGTGTGTTGTGTCTCGTAGGGGGAGGGGGGGTGTTCTTTCGTTACATTTCGCCCGGCTCGTTGTCGTGGTCAAGTACCGTTATGATATGTCATGGTCCCTTGGTTTTGCTGTTGCGCCGCGTTGTAACTACGCTGCTGTTGTTGTTGTTGCTGCTGGTTGTTGTTGTTGTTGCTGGTGTTGTTGTTGTTGCTATTGCAGGTGTTGTTGTTGTTGTTGCTATTGCTGGTGTTGTTGTTGTTGTTGCTGGTGTTGTTGTTGCAGGTGTTGTTGTTGTTGCTGTTGTTGCTGCTACTGCTGTGGCCGGGCATAACGTTCACTAACAACACGCATTGCCACTGCACTGCACGGGAGGAAAAGGGACCAACCACCAACCAGTCAGGCGAGTAGCTAGATAGGTCAGTTCGTTGCGCTAATGCACAGAATGAGATACGGATAGAAGCGAAAGGAAATTCTCATATCTCGAGAGAGAGAGAAAGGAAAGGGATAGAGAAATGGGAAGCTGGAGAGAGAGAGAGATTCTGAATTTAAGAAAGATAAGGATGTTGCGTCTACTGCCGTTCGCCATCGCCGCTATAACAGAGTGTCCTGCATGAGCGTTGCTGGTCCTGATATTGTTGTTGTCGTTGTTATTGTTGGTGGTGGTGTTGCTTCTGTTGTCGTTATTGTTGTAGTGGTGTTGCTTCTGTTGTCGTTATGTGGTGGTGGTTGCTTTGTTGTTGTTGTTGTTGTGTTGCTTGTGATGTCGTCGACTGCTTGGTTGTCCAGTCTCTGTTACTTTTGTTGTCGTTGTTGTTGTTAGTTGTGGCTGCTGTTGTTGTTGTGATCATTGATGCAATTGTCGTTGTTGTTGTTCTTGTCATTGTTGTTGTTGTTGTTGTCATCGATGTCCTGTTATCGTCGAGCGATTGCGCATTCAAACGGCATGCTCGACGATATCTGGCCGACCAGCCGTGGTTGTTGATTGATCATCATTACTCGATCAACATTCATCAAATCCACCACAGAGAGACGCGCCGGTTTCGCCGACAAGTGGTGGGCGAGCGATGCTTTGCGAATCGAATTGACTGGGTTTTTTGGGCTGCGATGCTTGACTGCTGCTGATACAGGAGAAGCGTTAGCGACACGTCCACACCGCCCGTGTTTCTGGCCCGCTGCTGGTTCGCGCCAAGCACAAATAGCTACGGTTAACAGCAGACGACCATCGTCTCATCATGATCGCTCGTATAATTATTATTATTATGGTGATGGTGATGATGATTATTGTTATTGGTTCTGGTGCAACCGAAACTTTTTTTCTCATTAACTGCTGTAAACTCTCAGCATTTGAGGGGCCGCGAACCGACGAACGATGATCGATCAATAGCGGTGATCCAGAGAGAAAATTAAAAGCGGCATGAGAAAGAGAACAACAGGAACAACAACAACAACAATATTAACAGCGAGAAACAGAGAGCCGTAAAGTGAAGACAGGGATTCGAAAACGGTAGTAACACGGTACTGATTAATTATATATATATATATATATATATATATATATATATATACATGTTACCCGGTATATATATGTATTTTTATTGTCTTTGTTAGATAATGTGTAGAACTATTGGACAACAATCATGCCTAGGTCATCGTAACCTCATCTCTGCAAGAACCACCACAATGAAGAATTATCATATACATATAGAAGAGAGAGAGCAGCATGCATTTGTATAAATACATTAAAGGGCGTGCGTTGGTACGTGAGATGAACAAACTCATAACGAGATTTTGATGAATTGCCTCAGTGCAGAGTTGTTGATTGCACTGTTATGTCTGTGCGCTTGCCCGCAAAATAGTTGGTGGAGGCAAATTTTGATATATCCATCCATTGATGTATGCGCATGTATGCAAATACACTACTGATGTATCCTACACAGATGATGATAGCTAGATGAATCACTGACAAACAGTTTCTCAACCCGTTAGCTCGTATAGCGAACATATTATGCGCGACTGTGGCGGTGCGCTGTTTGACGAGAAGCTAACTGTACGCTCAGGCAGATAAAAGGATCAACACGGTCAATCGGAGGCAGATTTATTCCGTCTCTCTCTCTGTATCTCTAGCGGAATCGCTTCAAACGCGCTTCTAGATATATATATATATATATATATTGTTTATTTCGCAATAACATTGCATTTCAAAATGGTACATAATTACAATACAATTCATCAAAAGCGCTTCTATACACCTTTGAAAAAATAATAATAATATTTCTTCCGGAACATTTCTCTAAAAAAAATAAAGCAGCCTGATGATGATATTAGACCACGCCAGCATGCTGTCTTGCTGTACTAGGACAAAATCAATACCATGGTGGCCATTTTCAGCAAAACCTCAGCATCGTATAGGTATAACTGATTTTTCTTTATGCCGTATGTGCAATTCAGGAAAGGCTGACGATGATAAGGCACTTCTAACAACGCGGCGCCTGTTTTCAATATCGAGCAAGAGCTGTACTGTCTCGGAATCTAGAACTGGGAAGTTCCCTGAAATGCCAAGCACTTGTAGAGGCGCTCCCTAAGGATTATGAATTCTGGTCTATGGTAAGAAGGCAAAAATAACCGTACAAAGCCGAGCAGCCTTTATGGCAAGATAAGGTGGTCATGTAAAGTCATCGAAAAAAAAGGCAATATACTGCAGCCACCCTCGTTACGTTGCAATAAAGACGGCTGGATTTTTAGTGGGTTTGTGAGTCCCACACTACTGTGGCTGTAAACAACTGGCTTTTTGTATATATCGTGCATTTTACCAGTTAATTTATATAAAAATGCTGTAGTCTAATATTATTCCAAAAGTTAAATATGATATAACATGCAAACGGTTGTGATTGAAGTAGTTTGTAGAATGGTGGAATGATGAATGCTTACAGAAAAAGTGGCTAACCATTAAAAAAATATATATATATATATATATATATATATATATATATATAGATAATTCTAAATAAAAGTTACATGGTATATTCTGCGTAGCGAATGACCAAGCCATGCCAAATGATCTACTGTATTTATTCCATACCCATAGTCAAATTGCATTAAGCGTTCATTCTTATAAGAAACATATAAGATGAACGGCGTTTATAAGATATATCACCTCAAGCGGTAAACGCTATTTTAAAGAGCTACAAGGTTAGGCACAGCTTTACTGTAAGACTTTAATTAGAGCATGTGCAGATTGACTAAATGCGCTGTCAACTTGTACAACTCTAAAATATTGCTGGCGTCTCGATTCTGGTCCGATTTGCTTTCAGATGTTAATAATTGCCTGCCGCAAGAAATTCACGTTTCACTATACACCGAAATGTACGTCAAATTGTACGGGGGGGAGGACTAAGCGGTTTTTAACATTGTTGATAACAACGTAGTTGTAATTGTGTTTCATAGGGCTTTCCAAGCGCCCGCATAGATACAGAAAACGATCTGTTCTTTCGGCGATGTTTACGTTAGGAAATGTGTTTTCGTTTTAATAGAAGACCCGCAATAAGGTTGAATAAGGTTATGCAGGTCTGACCAATCGTCCGGATTTTAGATTAAGTAGACGCATTACTGCGTACAAACTTTTGCGCTCACCTCGAATGCTCTAGGTACACAAACGCGCCACATTAGTTCATAAAGCCCGAGATGTGTATAAACTAGTCCCCGCTCTATAAAAAAAAACTATATATATATATATATACGTACGATGTTTTTTATTCCAACATGGGTTGCACGTAGTAGGTGAAAAACCTTAGTTCTCAGGAGTCTTTCCGTTAAATTGAAAACATGCCACAAGTATATATACTGGTGGCATGTTTTCAATATGCTAGCAGTCAAAATATTATGGTGATTGGCCGTTGCGATTTCGTTTGATCGCTTTTCCCGTGCAACGTATCGGCGTGATTTTGAAAAATGGAGAAAAAAGAGTTTCGAGTGGTTATCAAGCATTTTTATTTCAAAGGTTGGAATGCGACCCAAGTGAAAACTGAGTTAGACGAGGTGTACGGTGACTCTGCGCCATGTTTTGCCACTGTTTCCAACTGGATTAATGAGTTAAAAAGAGGGTCGCAGGAGCACCGAGGATGAACTACGTTCAGGACGCCCAAAAACGGCAACTGATGAGGAAAACGTGGAAAAAGTGCGGAAAATCGTTGCCGCAGATAAGCGAGTGAACATTAGGGAGATAGCGGAGGCCTTGGGGATCAGTTTGGGTAGAGTGCATTTCATCCTGCACGAAAACTTGAAGATGAAAAAGCTCAGAGCAAAATGGGTGCCGCATTTGCTCAACTAATATATATATATTATATATATATATATATATATATATATATAAACGAGTCTCAGTATTAGTTTCTAGTAGTTCGGTATATTTGTTTGTAGTGGCTGTGGTGGTGATTTCTGTGCCACGCGTCATACCCATCTATCTACGAGAACGTGTCATTTGTTGTACAAGGCAGAGTTTTTACTGCAAGAGTCTGCGAATGAACGATCGTTGGGGCACTTCGAGGGAGGACAGTTATTGATTACAAACAAACATCATGTTCTTAGTATGGCTAGAGTGTACCACTGCACTATCAAGTCGTAGATTCTCTTCTCACGTGTGCGTATATTCATATATATATATATATATATATATTCACAAACGCATGCATGTAAATATTGGACTGTAATGTGTTATGTCAATGGCGAGGACGAGCCCGTATGGATTTGGCGATTTAGCCAAGTCGGTCAAGTGAAATTAGCCACGATTCCACTATCTTCATCATCCTTCGATCCAGTGTGCACTTGTCAAGACTCAACAACAAGCAACATCAGTGGCAACAATAACAGCTACATCTACTACAGCAGTTGCAAGCTGGTGGCCATACTAACGGCGGTATGGTCACCATAGGAGCATGCGTGATTGCGGTATATGACGTTATATATATAATATATATATATATATATATATATATATATATATATATATTATATATATATATATATACTGGTCTTGTTTTCTACTGTCTTTGTTTTGTTGATAATAATTAGTAAGTAAATAGTGCTACAACATGATTGTAGTAATGCTAATCATAATTAATTAGTTCATACCTCACAATTGTAATAACTCAACATTATTATAATAATAATAATAGCAGCGGAGGCTGCTAGCTAATTCCGATCCCATTGTCGACGCAAGCACAAGCACAAAATAAACGCCAAACTTATTAGGTACCATGCACCGATATGTACTGTGTGTGTGTGTGTGGCTGACGATACGAGCAAAACCATGATGATATCAACGTTCACAGTGTGCAGTGTGCTGTCACTAGCTACTGCAAGACATACAACGACCACTAATCATAGCAACAGCAACGGGCTACCAACAGCAACAAATTATCTGTAGTCGGCCCTGGAAGAAAGTCGAGACCATGATGACCATGATAATGATCATCGATTATGAGGTCAACGAAGAAGCGGAAGAAGAAAGATGAGAGAAATAAGCAGCAGCAGCAGTAGAGGAAAAAAAAGGAAAAAAAGGAAAACGAAGATGCGAAAATGAAGAACAACTTCAGACCGGTAGAGCAACTGAAGTGAGCAACTACTGTGTTCAACGTAGGCAATGCCCTATCCAGCGCCGATGCCCATCTCCCGCCGCTACCGGAAGCGTTGTTGTTGACGTTGGCGTTGTTGTTGCTACTGCTGTTGTTGTTGTTGTTGCTGTTGTTGTTGCTACTGTTGTTGTTGCTACTGCTGTTGTCGTCGTTGTCGTTGTTGTTGTTGTTGTTGTTGGCGCCCAACAAGGAACAGATTGTATCAGATGGACCCCCAAATAGGCTTGTGTTGTGACGAGAACGAATGGTGTTCGCCGTGTTCGCCGTGTTGATGGCCGGATCAGCTGAAGCGTATAAACAGCTTCCGATCCGCTTTGGAGATCGGCCATTGCCGAAGCAATTGGTCGACATGCGCGAGCGAACAACAACAACAACGGTTAGCCTTAGCTACGATTACGAGGACGACAAACATCGTATACAGGTAGAGCAAATGCTTTTCTGCTAATCGAAATTCTACCTGCAAACAGTAGCTACTAAAAAAACTGAACAACAGCAATAATCATCGTCGTCGTCGTCGTCATTAGCAATCAAATTGTGCTGACTCAGTAACAATATTGGCACACACTCACTAGTATTAAGCATGATCTCTCTCTCTCCATATTTCTTACTCTAACGTTATCATCCATGTTATCCCAATGTACCCTGTGTGAGTTTATAATATTCCCTATAGTAAACGTATTGCTTACCTTCTAATAATCAATAGAGCTGACTACTGGCGTACATGGGTGTTCCCCCGCAGCATGCAAAACATGTCGAAGGTTGAAGTAATAATCATTAAAATATGAAAATAGAAATACAGTTGGGTCTAACGAATTAAATCTACCGAGGTGTCTGCTAAAGCGTGGCTAACTTGGCAAAGCACGCAGATTCTAAATAAATTAACCAAGACGGCCAGATCTCGTGAAACGGGGCGCTAGCGTCTTCAGTTCTGCATTTGAGCCTGTGAGCCGTGAGTAGAAGCGGCACAGAAGTGATACCTGATAACGTGATACATCTGTGGTGCCAGAAAATAGAATCTAAGCTTAAGATGCCATAGCGTCCTGCACAGCAGCTACGTCGTGCCTGACTGTCATTGTGTTCAAGATAAAAACGCAAATTTTCAACACTTGAGACAGAATGCCACTTTTTGTCTGCTGGCGATATCAAACTGCGTTGACTTTCTAATGAACAATATGTGTGTCGACACAGAAACACAGCAGCGGCGAAATGGCAACGTCTATTCAGGCCCGGCAGGCTAACGAAAGGCCGAAGTCACTGGGCACCAGCGCAAAGTAGATTATTACTACGACGAGACGACCGGTGTCCTAGATAGTATGTCCCATAGACAAACGTGCGTGGTTTGATGAACGATGAGAAGACAAGCTACTATTTCTAGGCGTAGTTAACCGGTACAATACGCTTAAACCTCACAACGGTAGTTTTGGAACACTGGTTACGAAATACACAAAATGTCAATTAATAGAAAGATGATAACAAAAGTTACAATAACAGGTCAAAGTTAGAGCGCACAATTCTGCATATATATTTATATGTATATATACAAGCTCGCGGGGACCCAAATATCGTGTCTCGACCGTGAATGATTGATTATATTAAATAAATAAACTTTGTTCCATTAAAAAAAAGATATATATATATATATATATATATATATATATATTACGCCACTTGGATAATACCGGGAGTTGCTCAGGATTCTTGAATTATTGACTTGCGATTGATCAATCTGTAGGCGTTGTGTAAGGTGTTTTTACCATCTTATTCAAGCCATCAGAACTAAATGAACTGTCAATATGGCGTATTTATTACATTTATGCTATTTATAGATCTTATCTTCGTTAAAGTAGCTAAAAAGGCTATTGTGTGGCTTCACATTGTATCCTCTATATACGTTTAAATACATGAAATACCGTGGAAGTGTATTAAATTAAATAAATAAAATTCCTATGCAATGCAACACAATCGCCGCTTCATTTTTAATGAACAACGAGCTAGGGTCGTTAGCCACTTCATCTGCACGCGTCGTCATTCTCCAGATCCAAGGAGGCATTGTTGACGATATCGGCTGTGGCAACTTCGATTGTTAGAACGGTGTGGCCACAGCCATAGAATATATTCTGCTTAACTACTCTGAAAAACCATAAACTGGACGTATATACGTGTTTAGATGTTGCACTATATATGCACGCTTAAGTAGGCTGCATGGTCATAGAGCCGATTTGATGGCTTTCAACGCAATGCGATGTAGAAACTGATTTTGCTTGTTACTTGGCACAGAGGTCGTCTGATCATAGCTTGTACACGTAAAGTCAACAGCTTTAACTTTAGCACAGCGCATTTTGGCGTAGAGATTTTGGCAAATGTTTACGTTGAAAAACCTGTCCTTCGGCTCTGCATTTGCCCCAAATCCGTTGATTTATCCCAAAGCATACAATTTGCATGTAACAAACATTTGACATACCGTGACCACAGATACATTAGTTTGGAAAATAAGACGGCTGATTTCATATTTTGATGCGTTTTAGTTCGTCCTTTCCGGTCGTGTTTTGCACTTTGGTACAAGTCTCAGCATCGATAAGCCAAATTTCATTAGCTACGGTTTTGTCTGGGGGTGACTGTCAGTGGGTCATCTATTTTGAAACGCTGACATTTTGTTTTATTATGCATGCACATGTCGTTTCAATATTTAATTACTCAAAATATAGTACCACACTATTGGTGCACATACATGTTTGTGCATGCTCATTGCTAGTCCAAAACAACAAAAAAAGCTTAACTATACATTTACAAGTGAGAGTGTAGTCCACACTCAAACTGCAAATCATCATGACTTTAGCGGGTGTATTTCGGTTCGACAGTCTCCAGTGCTGTGTGCGAACTTTAACTTATTTATTTTCAAGTGTTGAGAAAACTTCCTAAATAATGAGGGCTATGCGTTATACGATTGGTCTGAATAGAACCGGACATAATTTATCGACTCCCGGGTACCCCTATGGCCATTCACGGAGCTGCTTTGTGGCCAATTATGCTGTGACGCTTATGGGTTAGGCTAACTCATTTTAAGACTCCCGCCGGTCCATGCCCACATGTAGCGCCGTTACCATACCAAGTATACCACACATGCTGGTAGCAGGAGTGAAACAGGACCGGAACCTCTGTTGTAGAGCTAAACGTTTGAATGACATTGAAACGGAAGCGGCAGCCAAACTTTTCTAATTGGTTCTAGCATAATGTGCGTACCGCTGGTGCTTGGACAACTAACGCTCAGTTCCAAAAAACTAAAGCATTGCTATGTATACAACACGATCGAATCCTGCTTGATTCAGAACAAGTTGACGCGTTGCTGTTATGCACAGTATCGAATCCTCGTATCGTCTAAAGAATTGTCTTTCTTTCTCGATTGCTAAAATCTGCTGTGGTACCGTTGTCCTGCTGTTACACTGGTCTGCTGGGCAAAAACCCAAATACGTCCAGTATGGGCGGGTACACGAATTTATGACGTATAGTAGTCTCCAGCTATTCAACAATCCGGCTAAGTGCGTTTGATTATGCATAGACGGCCCCCAACCCCGACAAACCTTTAAGACAAAAAACACCAAAAAAGAGTCACATATAGGACACTGGCTCTAAAACGTTTCAGCCCGGTGTGAAAACTCCAATCTATGTAAATGACCTAGCCGCACATGCTGAATGATGTAACGCGATATATTTCTCACTCAAACTTTTCATTGGGAAGATATTTGTAATTCACTTCCCCCCAGCCGATCTAGATATCATGAAGCAGATATCCTGAACCACATGCATGTACGTCCGACAATACTTAGTTGCTTAACGTCGTTGTTGCCTAAGCTAGACAATAATTGTAATCTGGACACGTCCGGCCCTTCAGCGCTTGGAAGATATGCCTCACGGAGATTCCAAGCCCGTAGCGGATGGAGGATAGTCTACATTTAAAAATGTGTATTAGAAAAAAATTAATACAGGTACATTACGGCAACGACTCGTTGACGTACATGTAAACGGCATTTGACATGGGACAACGACACGTGCGTGAGGCCTTCATATAATTGAATTTAAATGTATTATTAATTTAAATGCATTTTATTAATTAATTTACTGAGGGCGGTGGCCACGCACGGCGGCTGTTGGGCACGGCGCCTCATTAACCGAAATCGATGGAACGATGTGCAGGCGCTGTACAGATACATGGCGTAGATGGCCAATGGCAGATAGCCTACGACGAAACGGATGAATTGATCATTCATCGAAACTGAATTGATCGGAAGCTACGCAATGCAAAGCGAACGGACGCGAAGGCGACGCAGAAATCCGACTAAGGCGACGCGAACGCTGGCTCATCGAATCGGCACGAGCATCAGCCGTGTCACTCGCCGAGAGAGCGAGAAAGAGAGGCTCTTCGTGGACTGCTTCGTGCGACTTTGTTTGCCGATGTGTTCTGTTTCTTGACCGGCGATGAACGAACGATTTCAGTTCAATCAAGTACGGCGCTGTGTCCGACTGAGTCACTCTTTGCCGACTTGGCGCTACACATTAAACACCTAAATGTGTCATTATCATTACATCTACGCTACAATACAGATCGTAACTACTCACCAAATAGGCGAGTACTATTTGAATTTTCTTTTGCTATCGTACCACCAAAAACCACCTTTATTATCACATAAAGGAGTGCGTGCTACAATTCTCATGTGAATATATATTTTTTTTAGTATACGTTCTCCTAAAAAAAGACTAACGTCGACTAATCGCCAAATAGGCGAGTGCTATTTGAGTTTTTTTTTAAACCAAAAATTACCTTTATTATCACATGAAAGGGTGTGAGCTACAATGTGCACGCATGTGAATGTATATGTATTGTTTTTAGTAAACGAACTCCTAAAACTTACGTCGACTAATCGCCAAATAGGCGAGTGCTATTTGAATTTGCATGCGCTCATTTGGCCGAGGATTCGTCGAGCAAACAATTCGTTTACAAACTCACAACGGGCGCTTACACGCTTTGAGGACACCTGGACCGCAGGCGCCTTCGGAGCGTGTCTTGAACGACCTCCACTAATTTTTTGTAGTTGCCCAGATGGGGCTGGCAGAGAGCAGCAATATGTAAGTTTGGAAAGAACAAGAGATTTATGAAAACGAATGCGCACATGAAGAGTCGTTAGGATGAAGCAGTGGGAAATGATATTTGTAAAGCGCAATAATGCCTTCACAACCTTGGTATTGTGGAGGCGAACTAACAATTAAATATGATGATGGTTATTATTACTAACTTAATGTATTAATAATTAATTGTATTAATAATTAACAACTTATAAAGTAAAAATACAGAGCAAAAGCTTTTTGAAACTCAATAATAAATATTAGTCATAACACAAATAAATATTATGTCTTCAAGCATAGCCCTAAACCTACTGTTTTGATTATATTTGTTATTATGAAGATTATAATTGTGATCAAATAAAACTGTAACATAAAGCACCAAAAATTGTGATCAATCTAACTGTCACAATTACTAGTGTTATGAAGTGAATGTGGGGACGCTGACTGATAATTCAGTTTAACTCAAGTGCTTCTTTATTGCTTTCAAAGAGTAGATAATTACATGGCTGGGTATTCACAAAAATCCTGTATCCAATATATGCGAGGATAACAGAAGCTTTGTTTGCCTGGTCAGCATGATATTAATCTGCCCCTTTGCTCTTGTTGTTGTTATCGTCGTTTTTCTCGTTGTTATTGTTTTCAGGCTATCACGGACACATCATATCGGCAAATATCGTGGAATTCTACGCAACAGCGATGATGCGTGCATACAACGATTACTCGGCGTTCCACTATTACCCGGTAATACTAATCGATATCGTGGAGCATATAAAGTGTCAATCAAATCCGTAATACGCCCAGCAAGCCAACTAGAAAGAGAAAATAGATAGAAAGAGATAGAGAAATGGGACAGAACGAGAGAGAGAGATATATAGAGGAAATAGATCAGCTTTTTTCCGAAGGAAAAAATTAGACCGGTCATGGATCTGCTCACTAGAAAGTATATGCATAACTACGTACACTCATATGTAAGCATTCGTTGCACGCGCTTTTGCCCGGCGTTGTTATGGGTTTTGCCGCGGCTAGTATACATGGCCACCAATGATCATCACTACAATTGATTCATATATATATATATATATATATAACCCTTCGGCGCGACGTTGCCAGATTTAACGGGACGAGTAATCTCAGCGGCGCAACATCATCACCATTATTAACACAACCGTTATCACCACGATCTTATTATATATTTTATATTATTATTAATATTATGTCTATACAAGTATCATCATTACCATCACCATCATCGTCATCATCAACAACACCAACATCAGCATCATCATCGTCATAGTTTACGTGAAGGTTTTGTCATGATTGGTATTAGCGCAACACACGGCCGCCGTTTGATCGGAATGGATCGCGCGCGGCGCGTGGTGGATGAAAATGATGCATCTTCATCAAAAGTCTGTCATCTTCCCACCCGCTCACTCACTCACTCACTCATTCACTCACTTGCGGGCCATGCCCCACGACAGTGGGGTAATAATCGCTTTAGTAGCCACAGCAACAGCAGCATCAATAGCTGTAGCTACAACGAGACGGCGACCACGACGTCAACGAGATGGGGGAGCAGATGGGGCTTCGATCATGACCCGGCCCGATCGCTGCGGCGTCTCCTCCTTCTGCTACTGCGGTTGACACTAGGGCGGCAGCAGCAATAACAGCCACTTGGACAGCTTGGGGGAGCGGAGGTTTGGGGACGACGATGATGACGTGTTTTTGTTTGCCGCTGCTGTTGTTGTTGTTGTCGTCATCATCGTAATTGTTCTTGTGTTCGTCGTTAAACAACATATTGCATATATCGTTATTGTTGCTGCTGTTGTTGTTGTACCAGCAACAACAACAAACAAGCGTACCAACAACAACAACAGCAGCAACACCAACAACAACAACAACAACAACAAAGCCATCAATAACAACGATTATGATGATGATGAATAACGGCAACAATGACAACGACGACGTCGCTTCTAGGACACAAATACCCCACTCATTTTGCACGCTAGATTTTCCAGTCGATCGATTGCAATGGTGTTAAACTACCGCCGCCTGCCTGTCCGCTTTCATGCATATAGCCGCCTACATACATGCGCGCATATCTGCACAAACCGGCGTGCGTAATCTAGTAGTGGGGTACAAATGAAAATCGTCCGTTACAGATGCGAAGTGGGATTGTGGCTTTCAGTAGAACTGGTTCGGGCGTAACGAAAATCAGTTTTGAATTAGTACATATAACTGATCCGTTTATGTAGTCTCGTTATGAATATCCACACACCTACTCACGCAACTCTCTCTCTCCCTCCCCCCCCCTCTCTCTCTCTCTCTCTATATATATATATATATATATATATATATACATTTTATTTTATTTACTCACCATATATTGATGTAGCAGTTAGGTGATATAGTTTATTTAACTAGAGTATGTTACTTATGTTAGATACTAAAGTGTTTCCTTCAAATTGCTGACATTGGCTAATGTGCTAGCGGCCGTAACTACTGAACAGGCTACACTTGAGGGGGTAAGGGCTCGTGACATGAAATGCCTTCTGTGGAAAGGTGTTGTATAGCGCTAACGCGATACATTCTAGCAAAACTAACCGGCAAATGAATAAAAAATATGCGTACATAATAAATGATGCTACATTTAAGAGAAGAACGTGACATTCGTCAGTTCCCATAAGGTGAATTTCCGCGAGGTTTCCACACAGGTTCGCCAAGGTGACTCAAGGTTGGTTCATAAGTAAGTTGGTGCATAAATAAGTAAGTTGGTGCATAAGTCCACATAGGCAGACGCACGCATCGACCGTCTTTCTTCGATCACCATGCATCCGAATCACAATTAAGTGTACCCCTTACAAAGCTCGCTATATCTAAGTGCTATGTGTCGTATTTTTGTCAAGTCGACGGTACTTCATATAATACTCGTATTCCACAATCCATTTTCTATGGGTTGCAATAATGATCTGAATACATATTCCAATGTAAGACGCATTAGTCGGTATTCACGCGTGTTAATTGTCCATACAACTATGGTTCGTTAGGCCGTCTTACAGCAAACAAAGCTCACACTTGTACTGGCACAAATTATAATTAAGTTGTAAATAGCATTTTTAGTTATTCTGTCTAAACTTCTGCTTGGGGCACTCTGGATCATCCGACAATAATTCGCCAGCGTATGCAATACAATATAATCCTATGTATTTACAAAAATGCAACACCCAGGTTACATTGTGCTTGGCTTGCGTATGTTTGTCTTGCCATTTCGTTGGCGAGGAGATTACTGAAAATATTTCAGATAGTGTTTTTGGCCGGCTAAATTGTCATGTCGTTCTGCAGTTTGTTGGGCCGAGAGCTATACGTTGCTTGAATAAAGCTGTGACGAACTGTGATGCAAAATATTAGATGCAAGATAATACGTACAATCATAGACCTAAGCAAGATCGTCAAAAACACACCCTATGTGCTATTTGGCCCAGTTTATACTCGACTAATAGTAACGTCGTATTAAGTTAAGTTATACTCGACTAATAGTAGCGTCGTATCATGGCTGTACCACCCGAACGATAAGATTATGTCGTTTTAAAAACATAACGGGGATGTTAAAGCGATATGTTCCCCACTCATCCTTATGAGGCAGTAGACTGCAGAAGCTCTCGGCTTAATTACCTCTGTTCTGGTTGCAGGTGTCTTACATGAACCGCATAGACAAAACTCAAGTAAGATACTTCTTGTCAGTCAGTAACTCAAGTAAGATACTTCTTGTCAGTAACAGTGTTAGTGATAGATCCAACAATGAGTTCTCAGAACTTGACATCCCATCGGAGAGAACCGCCAGGGTCGATACCTTGCTTGAGTGTGGCTTTAATCAAGGCTCCCTAGCTCGTTCACCGAAATTGAAGCAATGCTCCGTTGGCAGACTCTATCTGTTCGGGGTTCAGCAACAACGCATCAATGTAGCTGCTCCTTTTTTGTTCGGACTGTTTTACGGAGTCGCCGACCTAATGTTGTGACTTCAGTATTTCCGTAGTGCTTTCGGAATAGTTTTCAGTGCGCGTCCTATGAGACGGCGGCTGGAAGACATTACTGATAGACCCCCCAGTCCCGCTATATGTACATCCCCCAAATGACCCATGCTCACCGACCAGGACGAAGCCAGGACTTTGCTCGGGAGCATAATAATCGGACCGTATAAAAATTGCAGGCCGACGTCTCGACACACTTTCTTCTTTCAGAACCACTATGCCTCAGAATTTCTTCGTTCAAAACCACATATGCGGTACCGTTGACTGAGTTTACGCTACAGTTTGCACTTGCCTTGTTTGGCTTTTTTCATTGTTCGAAAGATCGGCATTTGCGAAAGAAAGAATGCGTTTCAACAACAAAATCATGTTCTTATGCATTCGCGATGCACAAAGCAGAAGTCAGAAAGGTGCGCGGAGTCACGCGGCTAAACTTGTCGCCTTGCAATCGCTCTGCGGATGGGCCGTATAGCTGCTAATCGATTAACCATTTTTGCTGCCAGAAAATGGGTGAAGACACGCCGGTGAAGGACAACTTTCGACGGAATTGTGTTTGCATTTTTTCTAGCTTTATTTATCACTTCTGTGCACTAACGGACGGTTTTCTGATTCGTCGTCTTTGTTTGTTTGTTTGTTCGATAGTTCGTTTTTTTGCAATGGGAAATGACACGTTTATGATAGGGATAAGGAGCTTCACCTTTGGGATTATTGTTTGAATAAACACAACATTTCCATAATCACACTCCACACTGTTCGTACGGTGTGCGACAACACAGCGGCAACAACAACAACACCAGCAACGCTACGGAAACTAGATAACGGTTCCGTTATCTCTTCTGCCAAACCGATGAAAGACTCGAAAGGGATTGTAGTCTTCCAAGCAGCAGCAGCAGCAGCAGTAGAATATATCGTAGTGTTTGTAGTACTATGGTAGCAGTGTATTGAAAGTGAACGTTGACAGTGCGTAACAGAGAACGGTATACACACATATATATATATATATATATATATATGGACGACCAGTAAATCATCATGATCTGAAGATGCCATTTTGGTATACATATATGTGTGTGTGATTTATTGAATACGTCTTATCTAACCACGGATGTTTGGATGAAAATATTTTTCATGTGCACATGAACATTTACGCATGCGTACTACCATGCTACTGGCGTCGATAGCGCTCATCCCCGCTGCCTCAGATAACTGCGTGTACGACACCGAACGCTGTAGAGACAGACGGGAAGAGCACCGGCATTTGGAGTCGGAACCGACGCATCCGGGGGTTCGGACGGCCTTTGCTCTGACAATACGGTGATAAGGCGAAACGTCGCACGGCGAGATTTCGGCGTCGTGGTGTTCAGCACAGCGATAGCCCCCCACCGATAGGCCGGTGATGGTGTGGGGAGCCAGACAACCGCAGACCCCTGTCGGGTCAAACAGACCAACGTCGAGGCTTGGTCGCGTGATTCGCGCAGAAAAGCTCGCGCCTCCACCCCGGCCCACACTACTCACTGAGCACCGCAAACGCAGCGCTATTGCAGGCAAACCATATCATCGAAAGATTGTCTGACACAATTTTTTTTGTCTGCACAATCAATTGTTCAATTAAGCGGGATATAAATTTTCCGCCAGTACCGTGGTTTAGCTTTGCTTTGTCTTCTGACAGATAGCTCGTTTCATTCACTGTATTGGTATCATTGCGATCATTAGATTCTGTTCCATCGCCGCCCTCGGGGGCAGCGTTACCACTTCTAGAGCGCGACTACTGCCATATATATATATATATATATATATATATATATATATATATATATATATATATATATATATATATATATATATATATATATATATATATATATATATATATATATATATATAATTATATATATATATATATTAGATATATATATATTATATATATATTTAGATATATATATATATATACATACACATACATATACACATATCTATATACTTTCAGACGCTGTTGTAGCAAAGGTCTGTCTGGTGTACTGAAACGCATACGTGCACTTCGGGCAAGGCAAGTAAACTTACCAAGAGCCTGCGGCGAGCTGATGCAGATGGCCACGGCAGATATTAGAATCCAGCGAATAACTCTTCCGAGACTCCGAGAATGCACCTCAGCAGACCTTCGAGTCAGCTGCGGACGACTCATTCCGAATAGTGGTCGCAGTCCGGGAAATACTTCGCACATGTTTCTCGCGGGCCAGTTTATGGCATACACACACAGAAATACGCACGTTGTCGCACGGCTGACAATCAGTCCAGACGATGCGGCGAAGCGGGTTAATAGCGAGGAAATTTCCAGGCCCGAATGCGTTGTCTACTCCGTGAAGCCAACAGCAAAGTAGTAGCGATATTGCGCTTAGCACCTAAAACCTTGCGCTTAGCACCTCAGGAGTCCAGCCCACAAACCTAACGGCGGTGTGCTGTGGTAACACGACGGTCACGGGTGGTGTATGAAGCCGGTCACGTTCGTCCTGCATGGACGGTCACGAGGCTTTTATGTGAACAGTGTGATGACAGTGAAATTATCAGGTTTGTTGAGGGCACCAAGGTGAGGTCGAGGCCGAAGATGGTCACAAGAACGATGGTTTGTGGGGCTCGCTCGAAGGGCACGACAAAGGGCATTTGCACGAACAGAATCTTCTACCCTCTACGCCTCGCGAAGTACAACAACACCTGGTCACCTTTGTGATGCGTTCAGTTACAACGGCGAACGGGCAGCGGTTCAACACCAAATGTGCACCGTGGGGCATGCGGTCGCTATGAAGAATACAACGTCAGTGCACAGATCCTATGTGAAGAGGAGACAGACAGGCGGGAAGCACACGGGCTTTGAGTGAACGCGCAGACGCGCGCGGATCGCGAGAGCGACGTGCGCGATCCTGCTGGCTGGCAGCTTGGCGGGTTCCTTGGAGGGAACTCGTCCGTTCGTGAGTGGTCGATCGCTAATGAGTCGAGATCAACCAACGGTTGGTTGACTCAGTTATTGGCGGCGGCCACATTTGTGGCCATATTGATCCTCCGATGACTTGCAACGTTCAGGGCAGAAACTCTATGTTGTCGCCTAGCACAGTTGTTACGCATTTCTACTCGTGCGACGAGAACCAACAACAACATTAGTAACACCGCCGCACTAAGCAAACGACAACGACAGCAGAGCCTGGACAACAGCAACAACAATAACAACTACAACAATAACAACTACAACAACAACTACTACAACAACAAAACCTCGGCGGCAACGAGGGACGACTACGTAGATCTACAACAACCTCCTTCAACAACCAGCCCCCCCGGGAATCTTCGGAAGCGGCGTTGGCGGCAGCAGTGGCAGCAGCGGTGGCGGTAACAACTCCACGATCACGATCGTCAAAGTAGACGTTCAACGGACGTATGATGAGCTTGTCATCAAAACAATAAGCGCGACCATCACCACTACCACCAGCACCACCAGCACCGCGAGCACCCGCACCGTGACTGGTGACCGTTGGGGAAGAGACTGGGCGAATAACGGTCCAGTCGTTGAACAACGGACAACACGCGGCCACCGCTAACCACCGTTCGGCCTACCGTCGTGGTCGTCGTCGTCGACGGCGTCGTTGCTGTTGTTGTTGTTGTCGTCGTCGCTGCCTTCGTCTTGGTCTTCGCCACCGCCGCCGTTGCAGCCGTCGCTGCAGCCGCTGAAGCCGATGTCGCAGAAGCTGAAGCCGAAGTCAAGCCGAGGCGGGCGGACCGTGTTGCTGCCCCAAGTGTCAATAGTGGCCCTCGTCCTCGCATAACGGTCGGTCGGTCGGTCCGTGTGGTGGTGATGGTGGTAATGGTGGTGGACGACGTAACGTAGCAGCGGCAGCAGCCGCAGCAACAGCAGCAGCAGCAGCAGAAAGTGTAATTGCAGGAGTGTAAGGAGTAATTAAAGTAGTTGGTATTTAGTAGTTAGTAGTAGTAGTAGAAAAAAAAGAAGAAGACGAAAAAAAAGAAGAAGAAGAGTAGCTAGCTGTAAGGGTAGTTATGGTGGTCACAACG
>QVRM01004767.1:47500-138247 GCA_003439945.1 Dermanyssus gallinae
AAGACCTAGAATTAAAAACATTTTTAAGAAGGTTGTATTTAATTCTAGACTATCCTCCGCCCCCTACGGGCTTGGAACTAAACCTAAGGTAGATGTTGAATGCACCGAGAGCCGTACATGTTAAGATATCTAGGGTTTCTCCAACAGTCCTTGTGGCAGGTCCCACACTAGTGCTCACGGAGACATGGTCCCTGACACCCCTTATGCCCCATGAGGGTATACAAAAGTGCTGCTCGAACTAACAACATGGGACGTCCTATTGAACGCGTGTGTGATCTTAATTTAGTTTAAGTGAAGGCCTGCCAGAAGACCTTATCTAATATGGCCTTCTAGTTGACCGTTTGACTTAAGTGGTCAAGAAAGGACACCTCTGCACGTTACCCCAAGAGAATTGGGATTACACGAAGGAATCATGGCAAATTTGTTGCTAGCCTTTAAAGGTGCAATGAGGAAATTGACCATTGAAGTACGACTCTCATACCGGAGAAGTACGTGCATTTATCGAGAGGGGGATCGCTAATTAAAGGAAGCATCTAATTTAACACCCTACATACTCGTAAGAAAATATGTGACTGTTCTTCCCATGCGTCACGAGTTTCAGCAGGGGTGAAGACTCAAGTCAAAGTTTCTCAAAAGGGACAGCTTGTAAAAGCCTGCACTTAGCCTCGCTGCTGATAAAAAATAGCAGGCTGTCAATAGCACTAATGAGCTACTAACCGAGACACTTAAATGCTATACACGACACATAGAGCGACCGGAAGAACGGCGACACTGGACCTCAGGAAGTGGAGCCAGGTTAAAACTCATCGCTCCTAAGGAAAGACGCGCTGGTCCACCTGGAAAAATCCTTTCGGGGCTGACTCTCAGCCAAGATTTAACGTTCATGGGACTGCTTTTCGCATTGCTTCATAGACGGACCTTCATAAATACAGATGTGCAACGGTGGGGCTCGAACTCGCGCACCTATGTGTTTTCTCCGGTCGCGAGGCGCAGACGCATGCCACCACGCCACCGGGCTCGACAACGGGTCCACCTGGAACCTGACATGAGGCTGCTGTACGAAGCATCGAGATCAGATCAAACCGTACCTCACATGTGAGATCGCCGCCACGCCTAGTAGATAACGAGCAACTCAACGCCTCCTTTCGAATAGTCTTTAGTACACATGATACGACAGACCTTTCCTTGGCACACACTACCGATACCCAATTTGCAAAGGCCATACAAGAACTCCCGAGAATCAAAGTGCCCGATTCGGGCAGCATCTGTAACACGAATACCTGCAGCAGGCAGCAGTAGTGGCATCTCACTGGATGGCCCCCTCGTCAATGCCTTCATACGGAAAGCCTACCCGCAAGTGGTTACAATGTTGCAATCATGTCGCTTATTTCCAAAAAGCAAATGAACACTGGACAGTTTCCGGCAGGGAATCGCCAAGAATTATGTGGACTGGTTTTGAATAGCGATTGTGGCAGATCGCGCGAGTAAAATATGTCCGACCCTTCGGTAATAATGGAACGAGTACCGTGCTGTAATTAAGAACACATTTTAGAGGCTTAATTACAATGGAAATTGTAGCCCAGTGAGACGCAGTTTACGGAACTAATGCACCGGTGTACAGTATCATTACCGAATTGATTGCCCCATGTGAAAGATCCTAGTATGGACACCGAGGATGCACCACGTTCCGGAAGGTTGAAAATAGCTTCGGGGGAGAAAACTGTGGTAGATCAATCAATAAACTTGTAAGTGATTGGCCGCCAATTGAAGCTGCGTGGCCTGGCGGAAGAGCTGGGCATAAGCTATAGCGCAGTACATCAAATATTGCATCAGCATTTGTGCATGCAAAAAATCAAATCAAAACGGATACTGCACGAGCTACCAATTGAACAAAAACTGACGCGCGTGTCAATTTCGGAAAGCCGCTTGAAACGATTGAGATGAAATCCGCACATTTTCTGGGCAAATTTGTACAAAAAAATCGCCGAATTACTATCGGGAAGATAGAAGTTTATTTTTCGTATATTACAATATGCATGTGGGGCACATATTATGGAAGGTTAGCTATGCCAATGGGCCTAGCGGGTGTGCATTGTGACAATCACGTGTCCGCTTCGTCTAGGCTAGGCCGAGACCACTTCAGAAGAGTGCCACGAACGGATGCTGCGTTTCCACATTGTACGTCAAGATCCAGACGTTGTTTAAAGAAGGACGACGATCTGCTATCACCGGTTGACATATTTAACATAGTGCCGACTTTGTGAATTAGCTGTCTGGTCCGAACACCAGGAGCACCCAAGGTCTCAAACGCGAGAGGCCAGAATTCGTGGGGATACCCAATTGATAAGTATTTTCTTAGCTTGTTGGTCCCCGCAAGATGGGCTGCATAACCAGCTTCGGATGCGCCGCCACCGACCATAGAAGGTGCTAGGGAGTCGGTAACGGTTGCATCCCAAACCAGCATTTTGCCTCGCTCGAAGGGTGTAAGTGTCATCCCATCTGGACACCTGCCGTCCTCCGCACAGAGGCCCGTGGGTTCAAGGATGCACGGACGACCGCATGACCTAAGGGCTCTGCTGAAGGTATCATTGATAGCGGCATGTCTAGAGCGTCGGCCTGCGCTGATGATACACGACAGGCCGTGATGTCCCAGTTTGTCGACGGGGTGACCACATTGACACCGATGCGGGCTAACTAGGTCTGTTCCTAGTCGTAGGCCTACTGCTATGCGAATCGTCTCGTCATCGAGAAGGGTACCTATGGGTGCACTGCATCGGGAAGATTGCTGTTGAATTGGAGATATCTTACGGATTAATTGTAACAGCCTTTACCGATATGTTATGCGTCAGAAGACTGGCAACGAAGTTCGCTTCAAAATGTTGAATTTCCAGCAAATGAACGCCCATCGGGAATTGTCAGAATATAACTTTTTGGCAAAAGCAGAAAACCTGGATTGCTTCAGAGGAGACGAGTCATGGGTATGTGGTTGCGACCTTTATTCCAAAGCCTAATTATCTCAGTAGGGCTTCCAATGAGAGAGTCAATCAAAGAAACTCAGAGGAAGAGCCGATTCAGGACCAAGGTGACTGTTTTTTAACTACAAGAAACTCAGCTTCTAAGATTTTTTGCCACCTAGTTCTACAGCCAATGGGGAATATTACTGCTTTAATATATTATTATTATTATTATTATTATTATTATTATTATTATTATTATTATTTATTCAATATTTTGGTGTTTCGCTACAATTGTGGGATCTAAACGTGTACCCGCCTAGGCTCACCCCCGCTCCTCAATCAATGGAGCCGATGACAGCGGCGGCGTTTCCCCTACACACTGCGAGCGAGAGTTGCTGACGTAGAAACTCACCCTCGCGCTGGTCACCCGTGTTAGCACTTATTTTGATACCTAGGTCTTTGAGGAAGATACTTGTGTTTTTGCTGATTGCACCCATCGTTTCCATGGCGACGGGTACGAAGTGGTATCTTTTCTCTAGGTCAGAGTAATTATTATTATTATTATTATTATTATTATTATTATTATTATTATTATTATTATTATTATTATTATTATTATTATTATTATTATTATTATATTATTTTTATTATTAATGTTATTATTATTATTATTACTTTGAAAATATTGCGCAAGGACGTCTGACGTAAGAGGTCTGATCTAGGCAAACAACTCTTGCATCCTCCATCACGACAACGCACTAGCACACACACCATTACTGACTTCGGAATATTTAATGAAAATTTCAATTTTGTATGTCCGCAACGTTCCTATTCACCGGACCTGGCCCCGTGCGGCTTTTTCTTGTACACCAAATTATGAAGTGACAACGTTTTAATTGTAGAGTAGATAAAGATAAAATTGCTTAAACAACTCAACTCGATTCCGAAAGGCGCGTTTAAAAATCGTTTTAATGAGTAGGAAAAAATGCGGCACAAGTACAAGAAAATTCCGTAGTAGAACAAGACTGATGACTAAAAAACATTTTGCGCTAGATAAGTGCATTTAAAAATCATCAGGTTGAGATTAACCATTAAACTGGTTTTAGAATGTTCGATCGACTTTAAAATACTCAACCCTTGGGCTGGAAAATAAAACGAAAAATTTCGTTTACATGGGCAATGCGTGATCGATCGTAATTAAATTGCTGTAGATTCCAGCAAATAAACAATATGGGCTTGGTCAACTAATTGTAAATGTACCATAACTATTTATCACAATGCTTGCTGTATGTTTGCTCTGTTACGCTAAGCCGAAACAGCAAACATCACACGGCCGGGTCCACCGTAGCGCGCAATACTTTGTTTGGCTATATATATATATATATATATATATATATAGCTGAAGACAAGGTCGATTAATACGAGCTCAAGAAGAGCTAAGAAAGAGGACCACAGCAACTAAACTATATGTCTGTATGGCCAAAGCACATTTTGAATGTGCATGTTCATCCTCTGTTTATTCAACCTTGGGGCTGCGCAGCAGCGTGTATATCATGTAATTACCTAGTACGCACACGAATTGCTCATTCAACAACGGATATAGCTCAATGCGGGTGAATCATATTCGTATAACGTGCAAGTCCATCGTCACATTACTATGATTAATCGTGAATGTCGAAGATAGTAGCGGCCCAGTTAGTTGATTAGGTATTTCTGTTGACTCCGACGATCCGCGATATTAACCGGTCGGCCGTTGCTCAATGTATTGATTTTACATTCCCATTTTTCGGCCGTTATGATCAGATCGCTTCAGCTTCTGAATATTTAACGAAGATATTCGTAATGAAGAAGCCCTATCTATAGACGCGTGTATTCCTGTTGCCGTTAATCAAGGAACGGGCCTACAAGTATATCGGGCCTAATTAGACTAGTTAGTTATCATCATCTAGAACGACGAGGTAACAGACGGATAACAAGCTCCATTCCAGAAATAACTGCCCTATGTCGAAAGTCTCCAAGTCTAATCTGATGTGGTTACGTGCAGTTACCTACGCTTTGATGGCGACATTCATAAAGACGGTTCTGTATAAAGCAGTGTTGACATTGTGTGGCAACAAGTAATCTGCTTATTGCGAAGACCGAGAGCATACGCCAACACAGTTGGTGTGACAACCGAATGTAACGATGAACACGGCTATTTCGTCCTCTTTGTTGGCTCGTGAGTCTATTACTACTTGATTCGAAGAGAGAGAGAGAGAGAGATTTGTTTTTCAGAACGACATGCGGCTTCATTAACCAGAATGAAAAATCGATTGAAGTTCAATCTATTTGGGCTCCAACTAGTTGGAAAAAACACGTCCGTCAAGATCGTACTGCAAAACGAGGGCCAATCTAATTACGTGCGTGAGAATTTAAAAGTAGCGATAGTATGTGTCTTTGCAAAAAAGTGGCTCAATAATAATAATGAGGGGTCACACAATATGTTTTTACGCTGAAGCTCCGAGAATGCCGATACCTTGGCGGACCCTCGCCGCTCTAGTGGTGTGTCGTGATTTGAACTAATTGTCTTTACAGTAGAGTGTTAGTTAGTTGATTAGAATAACCAACAATTAGAAAGACCCCCAGCACGGACTGCCGTATGACCTTACCATACTGCAGTCCGTGCTGACTGCACGAACTGCTCAAGACTACTAGACGTACTAAAAATAAAAATGTAGTTTGGTTAGTTTGGGTCAGAGTAACTTTGGATGATAAGGACGTTCCGCAAATTTCTGGGCACACAAGTATATAATAGCGTCCAATATCAAACTCTCCACAAAAGCTACAAACACATTCTTCAATATTAAAACAGCTTGGCTTCATGCATATGTAATGGTGGTACCCATGCCAGGTTATTCGGCAGATTAGCGAGCGGTTCCTTTGAGTCAGAGTAGACACGGTATTTTGAGTTCTGATAAACCGAGATGCCTCCCTCTGGATACTTCAAAACTTTTGCGAGTGATCCCTTCATGGTAAATTTCGTCAAATTTAGTCAATAGATGCGTAATATCTATGCAGCCAAATATGCTTCAAGAAAAACGATTGCCAATTTATTCTATTCAACGCTGCTAAGGGAATTGGAATAACTCGTCAGGCGAGTTCTTTGAGAGATTGCCTTTTGCATGAGGCACTTCGTTAGTCAAGCCAATGCGTTGTGCGAACATTGTGAAAAAAATAAGACAATTACAAAATGCATGCATCTTTTATAACCAATATAACACATCAAATAAAAAATAAACATCCCCTTTGCTTCTACGAAATGAAGAGCAGCAAGAACACACATCAGTTATGTGATGCCCATATATATATATATATATATATATATATATATATATGTTCATAGTGACTATCGGCGAGCATTCAAGAAGCTCGAGTATTTCGAAGAAGTATCTTTGAACTAAAGATGCTAAAAGGATAATAATAATAATAATAATAATAATAATAATAATAATAATAATAATAATAATAATAATAATAATAATAATAATAATAATAATAATAATAATAATTATTATTATTATTATTATTATTATTATTATTACTATTATTTAAGCACTAGTCCATGGCAGCACCCGGGCGACTACAAACTGACAGGATCAATATCCAGCTGGATATATTGATGACTAAGTCAATCTGGTAGTAGTGGTGCAGCACTACTCCTCGTTTGCCTACCCAAACACCGCCCAGTCACCACTTTCATCTACTCGAAGTGGCCTTGAGACTTTGTTGAGCGAGTCGAGCATAATGAGAATGTCAAACTACAATATCAACAAATATACAATACAAACACAAAAAACAAAAATAGTAACAATCAACAAAAATAACAACAACAGCACCAATGACAACACCAACAGAAATGTACCATCCACGAATGATAACATAATAGCACACAATACAACAATAGAAAGAACGTCAATAATGACATTGGCGTGAACACACACACACCAACATATTATACATATAACGACAACCCTGATCGGAATAACAGCAACAACAACAACAACAACGACGACGACGACCACGGCAACAGCAGAAATAAGAAACAAACCCAACAAAAATGCAAACAAACAGTTCGCCGTGAATAGCAAAGCCAAACATGTGTGTGATAGTAACGGAATGGACCAGGTACCTCAAGCGCTTTGTAGCGTTCGCCCCCACAGCCGCGCGCATGCAACAAGTGCAACGCCATTTGTGCCGTATTGCGCGGAAGTTCGAAATCGCCGATCATTTGTTTACTCTGTTGTTCAGTGATTGCTGCTGCAGTGTTGCAGTGTTGTTGTTTTGTTGTTGTTTTTTAGTCCTTCAGTCGCCTGTTGTCTATGTCCGGCATTCCATGCGTCTCTTGCAAAACAACACCCAACATATGACAGACATGTCTGCGTATGCGGGCGATGGCATAGGCCACTGGCCCTACCGATATTCGCTGGCACGAAGACGTCTGATATCAGCAGCATCAGCAGCAGGGGTTCGCTGAGCCCCCGAAGCAAGCAAACCCATATTTCGCCCAGTAACGACGAAAGGCTGGTGCTTTTTTATAAACATGCAAATATTTTTATAAATAAATAAATTTAAATTATTCGTACGTATTATGCAACACTCTCCATATATATATATATATATATATATATATATATATATATATATGTTAGGTTTTTTGAAACCCTCTACGTTTCGAAGGGATCGAAAAATTGTAATAACGCTAGACTAAATTCCCAGAGCTCCAAGAAAACTACATCGAAATATAAAAACTATATTTTGATTGCCTTTTATTTTATTTATTTTTACCTCAGTTGTCGGATTACACATTACAGACGTACACATTGGGATTATCCGTGCGAATATATATATATATATATATATATATATATCGCATTTGTACTATAACACTTCATTTCGTTAAATCATGAGAATATAATTTAGCTATAGGCACCTCTTTAATCATCTCAGACTCTTGTGTCATCCGAAAGCATATATAATTGTGAATTCTACAGCAACCAAAATCATTAACAAAAACGTAGAAATAAGATTGCGCTACATACACCTCTGATGTTATCAGACAGGCCAGCCGAAGTGAGTCTTTCCGGTAAATTACCTGTTGGTGAGGTTGATTAACTTATTCTGTCAATAAGAGTTGCTTAGTCAAAAAGTGGTAGGCTAGTATTACATTAGACACATAATAAATATCTTCACAAAAAAGGGAGAAAACAAAAACCTGAGTAATAAAACGTCAGGCTTAAGTATTATGCAGCATATACATATATGTATACACCCGGCCACCGCAGAAGCCGAAACTATACGATATGGTAGCAGACCTATTGAACTTAGTGGGTCGCCAACGGACACACTGAGAATATATATATATATATATATATATATATTTGCATAACAAGAATATGATTAAGTATTATGCAGGCATCAGTAATGCAGGATATATATATATATAGATATGCACAACAAGAATATGAATAAGTGGCCTTTTTATATGTGTATATATACTGTCTATATATAAACAGATATACGACAAACATACGTTATTATGGTCGGCAGCTTCTGTGTTGTAACTCGGTGTAACACTAGGTCAGCACTGCTGGGTGACACTGTAAGAAGAGGCGCTGTTGTGCCCGGGGGTCCTCCAATACATGAACATAACGCAGACAGAGACAACACCAAGTGGTGTAATTATTTTGCGTAATTGTCGAAACACGTCTAAAAAGCCACAGGCAAGGGCACCCGCCGGCGTGGCTAGCTGACTGAGAATAAATGGTGCATTTGTGTTAACTAATACTCCTACAGGCAGCCGCTGTGTGCACGAGGGTTACGTTGTACACGCGTCCAGCCTATTATTGCTGTATTCAGCGCCTACCGGCGCCCGCATCTCGTTCCATTCGTGACTTGACACTGAATGTATGTCTTGTGTACGCGTGTAAGAATACGAGAAATAGGCCCTAGTTTGTCCAAGAGTATCCACCTTGGTCAACCAGGTCTCCTTCAGGCATGCAGCGTCTTTTTTGAAAAATACACGAATGGCAATTTTTATAGTACGGTAACTGGTAAACGTTGAATCGATTGATTTATATATATATATATATATATATATATATATATATATTGTTGTGCATCGCATTGTTGTGCACCCTGTACACCTACGTGCATTATATATTAAAGTTGGGTCGACCCTCCTTTCCGGTGGAGGACGTTTTGCGCTTTAAAATACAACAAAATCTAAAGGTTACCGCTTGAGAACTCGCAGAAGAAGTTGAAGCTGATTAAGCAACCTAAATCAGAATGCTCAAAAATATTGGCATAACTTCTAAACTCTGCAAGTGGGTTCATCACAAGCTGATTATTGGTCGCCACCAAGCTTTCATCGTAAACTAACAAGTAGTTTACAACAAAAATCGGTTTTCTAATAGAATATAAGCAGGCGAATATTCATGTTACGTTATTGGTGAGATGTCTTTGGACATCGTTTACTTTGAAATTCTGGGAAGAAGCCAAATAAGTAGCATGGATCTCTACTGCCAACAACTCTAACGAGTTATAGAAAAAATTGCACAAACGCATCCACAACTCTTGAACAAGAGAGGGGTTATCTATCACCAAGACAACGCGTGACATAATGTGAACAACACCAGCTTCAAAACTTATATGATCTGTGCACCCACCGTAGTCTCTGCTTTTGCACATGCAGACTATCACTTAATCCGGTATCTTCAAAACTTTTTGACTCGAAACAAATACAAGTCTTTCGGGGACGTCAAAAATGAGGTCTAACACTTCTCCGTCTCTTGGATGCAAGATTTTCTTAAAAGAGAAGTCGAAAGACTGATAGATCAAGCATTATGTCTTTGAAAAACCACGAGGCTACTTTGATGATTAAATAGACTCGCCTCTTCTTGCTAATTTTTGCCTTTGCAAGTGCTTTCGTCTAAGTGAAACAATTGACACAAACGCATCCACGTATATATATATATATATATATATATATCTGTGTGTGTGACAGAAGAAATGAAAACTAACGAATGAGAACGGAGAACGACAACAATGACAAACGGGCGCCTGGGAAAAATCGCGTTTCCAAATTAAAAGCTCTCTGTCTGATCCCGGTTTTGGCTCGCTGCTGAGAGCTGACAACTGGTGTAAAGACGACGACGACGACGACGACGATAACAACAACAATAAAAATAACGACAAATGCCTGGGCTACCCGGCAACAACAAGAGCCACAATAATAAAAACCACAGCAACAATAAAAACAACAACAACAACAACAAAATGACCGTCATCATAATCATCAGGAAGCAACGTCAGGGGCGTCAGGGACGACTAGGCAGATTTCACCGCCACGTTCAACGCGACAACGACACCAGGACTGGCAATAGCTGGTCGCCATTGTTTCAGCCCTACCATTACTACTGCTACAACTACAACTGCCCACAACGAAGTGTACGCGCTAGCCTCGACTGATGGGTGCTGGTTGGCCGGTCAGAATTTCAGTTGGCCGAAACCCCGTATCTCCCCCCTCCCACGCTGTGGCCGCTGCTGTCCCCACCGGGTAATTAGCCGTCGTAAAGATGCACTCTTGTGAACCCATGACAACAGCAGCAGCTGCAGCAACAATAACAACAACGACAACAACAACAGCAACAACAAAAACAACAACGACAACAACAACAGCAACAACAAAAACAACAACCGCAGCAGCAACAACAACAACAAAAACAACAACCGCAACAGCAACAACAACGACGACAACAACCGCTACAATTTAGCACTGCTATCCCCACTAGCAACAACAACATGCATTCACCTAGTACGACAATGCATCTTCTAAAGTGGACTTTTGTTAGACTGTTGCTTCACATTCTCTTTGTGTTTTCATATTCTCTTGTTACTGCAGTTGTCTCGCACTCAGTCTCTGTCCCTCTCTCTCTCTCTCGTTAACTCTCGTCATCTCTCAGCTGGACAAATGGGAGATTTCTGAGCAAGCATTTCATCTGTTGGCAACACCTCTGCATGAATGAGCCTCTGCTACGACAACGCTAGACGATGCGGCGGTCAGGTAAGCATTCTTTGCGTTATGTTCGGCCGCATGGGTCAATCTGCCTCTGTCTGCTAACGAGGTGTATTAACGCCTGCCAAGAGACTAATTAGGGATTGCATGGCCTTCCAGAACATTGCATGTGTGCTGCAATTTTTGGTGCCACTGCTCTTTGTTGTAGTTTTCTTGCTGTAGTAAGGATTCTTACCATCATCACTCTTGTTGTTGTTGGTGTTGTTGTTGGTGGTGGTGTTGTTGTTGGTGTTGTTGTTGTTGTTGTTGTTGTTGTTGTTGTTGGTGCTGCTGGGGTATTGTTGTTGTTAGTATGTAAGCGCTCTTCCTATAACGTAAGTCGTACCTTTTAGCAAAATAGGCTACAGCCTTTTTTTAATCGAAAACCCCGATCGAAAGCCGGCGGTGAGTAATTGCGAATATGTGAGGTAGTTTATTAAACAGTCGTTAAACACTTTTAAATAGATCGCCGAAAGGTAGCATATTATCTTCAAATGATCTTCATTTTGTAGAATCGTTAGTTATTTCACATGTAATATTATTCGTAATGGACACGTCTTTATTACACTGCAGCTTTAGCTATGGTTGTCAAAATTTTTATTAAAATGACATTTAAGTGTTACAGCGAGATGTAATTAACTATCAACAATAGGGCTTGTGGGGAGCGCTACCAGTCGAGCTTATCCTCGAGGCAGCCCCTCATTGTGCCCATTATTGCTGCCGCATTGTAATATTATTATAGCGCAGTACGCTTTAAGTATGTACAGGTATCTCAGGCACCGACCATGTGCTATTATGTAGTATGTCTAACCTCATATAGAACGCATATAAATATATAATGTAATATGGTATACTCTTTATGTGTATATAAATAGTAGTTGTGAGAATATTCGCACTAGGTACCTTAATTTTTAATCCGAAAAAGACGGCCCCATTACAATGAAAGTGTATATATATATATATATATATATATATATATATATACAGGGTGTTGCAGGAATATTTGAAGCGCGATATACAGAATTGTAGAGCTCGTTAAAGCAAATATTTTTTCCAATGGAACATGGTCTCTGAGAAGTCTTGTTTCGGAGTGAAAGTGAAATTACTACAATTTGTGACACTGGTGTTTTTGCCCGACATAGGAGCACAAAATGTGCTGTTGCGAGACAACCAGTAAGTACACCATCGTGTTCGTGATAAAATTCTGCTCCATCTGAAGATGTGCAAGGCCGGCCAGAAGACGCGACATGGTCGTTTAGAAGAGAATTCGCTAAAAATAAAGTTCTTTATTAGCGTTCACGCCAAATACTTTAGAATCATAACCCTACAACCACTCACAGCGCTCAAAACGGACATATTCAGCCAATGCGCAATTCATGGCGATCATTTTGGTACCAAACATATGTCCATGCGAGCTGTGGTTGCGGAGTAATTACAATTTTTCGGAGGGCATGTCGAGATTGAGTGCATGTAAAATGACTGTGTGGCGACGTTCACTACCGCCGACGTGTCGCGCGACAGCCGCAGCGCGTCATTTTTCATGCGCTTAATCTGGACATCCCGCCGAAATATCGTAATTACTCCGCAACTACAGCTCGCATGGACATATGTTTGGTACCAAAATGATCGCCATGAATTGCGCATTGGCTGAATATGTCCGTTTTGAGCGCTGTGAGCGGTTGTAGGGTTATGATTCTAAAGTATTTGGCGTGAACGCTAATAAAGAACTACATTTTTGGCGAATTCTCTTCTAAGCGACCATGTCGCGTCTTCTGACCGGCCTTGCACATCTTCAGATGGAGCAGAATTTTATCACGAACACGATGGTGTGCTTAGTTTCTGTCTAGGAAGACTGGTTGTCTCGCAACAGCACATTTTGTGCTCCTATGTCGGGCAAAAACACTAGTGTCACAAATTGTAGTAATTTCGCTCTCACTCCGAAACAAGACTTCTCAGAGACCATGTTCCATTGGAAAAAATATTTGCTTTAACGAGCTCTACAATTCTGTATATCGCGCTTCAAATATTCCTGCAACACCCTGTATATATATATAAATATATTTTTTTTCCAATGGAACATGGTCTCTGAGAAGTTTTGTTTCGGAGTGAGAGTGAAATTACTAAATGTATGGTGTTTTTGCCCGACATAGGAGCATAACATGTGCTGCTACGAGACAACCAGTTCTCCTAGATAGAAACTAAGCACACCTTCGTGTTCGTGATTCTGCTTCTTCCAAAGAACATAAAGGCCGGTCAGACGATGCAAAATGGTCGCTCTGGAGAGAATTTGCAAAAAAATTAAGTTATTTATTAGCTTTCACGCCAAATACCTCAAAATTATTACCCTACGATCACCCCACAGCGCTCAAAACTAACACACTCAGGCAAACGTATTTCATGACGATCATTTTGGTACCAAATTTATGGCAATGCGAGCCGCGATCGCGGAGCAATTAAGATTTTTCGGAAGGCTTGTCGAGAATGCGCATGCATAAATGACTTTGTCCCAGAAGGATTTGAAGAGATATATATGAAATTGTAGAACTTGTTCAAGCAAAACTTTTTGTCAATGAAACATGGTCTCTGAAAAGTCTGGTTTTGGAGTGAGAGTGATATTACTACAATTTGTGTTTTTGCCCGACATAGGAGCATAACATGTGCATTTGCGAGACAACTGGTCATTCTATACAGAAACCAAGCACACCGTCGTATTCGCGAGAAAACTCCGCTTCTTCTAAAGAACATACAATGTCGCCCAGAAGATGCGAAACGGTCGTTTAGAAAATGATTTGCGAAAAATTAGGTTATTTTTTAGCTTTCACGTTCAATATCTCAAAATCATAACCCTACGACCAATCACAGTGCTCAAAACTAACACATTCAGGCAAATGTACATTTCATGCCGACAATTTTGGCACCAAATACATACAGTGATTGCAGAGTAATCTAAGAGATCTAAGTAATCAGAGTAAGATTGAGTACATGCATAAATGACCTACTCGATCACATAAAGCACTCTAGGATATTTATGCATGCACTCAAAATCTACATGTCCACTGAAAAATCTTAATTGCTCCTTAACCGCGGCTTGCATTGCCATAGGTTTGGTGCTAAAATGATCGCCATGAAATGTGCGTTTTCCTGGGCGCTGTGAATGGCCGTAGGGTTATGATTTTGAGGTTTTTGGTGTGAAAGCTAATAGAGAACTTAATTTTTCGCGAATTCTCTTCCAAGCGACCATGTTGCATCTTCTGGCCGGCGTTATATGTTCTTCGGAATTTTCTCACGAATACACATGCTTAATTTCTGTATAGGAGGGCTAGTTCACTCGCAATTGCACATTTTATGCTCCTATGTCGAGCAAATACACCAAAGTCATATAATTTAGTAATTTCACTCTCTCTTCAAAACAAGACTTCTCAGAGACCATGTTCCATTGGCAAAAATATTTGCTTGAACGAGGTCTAGAATTCCGTTTATCGATTATCAAAAATTTTCAAAACACCCTATATATAAACTCGTGCATACATATGAGGGCATACTCTATTTGTTTTTCATGACGGTTTATGTGAATGCATCGTTGCGATGATGCGGATGATCTTGTAGCGGCATTGTGCCAGCTCGTTACATGTTTACGTACATAAGGAAAAAATAAGGAAAAATACACCAAAAGGTCGTTTGTGTGCGTGGAGTTAAGCATTTGCGCCTTTCGCGCGGGCTGAGAATTTACAAACTATGTAGCGTTTTCAGTCACTGTTTCGTATGCTGGGTGTGATAGTACGCATCACAGGGTCCTGTAGCGGTGTTGAACAAAGCATCATTAAGAGCAAAGCCACATAGCTGACTCATGTGGCTTTGCTCTTAATGGAAGCAGAGAGCAGTCTGTGCGGTGGGAATTTCGTGCTCGGCTCAGTATAGGCAGTGCAGTACACGTTTCTTCATAGGAACGCGGTTAACCACCGCAATGAAGACTCATAGATAAAAGTAAACACTTGTACGGCACTCGCGCTTCGGTTTTGTTTAGCCAGACAAAACCGATTAACTGCGCAACATTGTTGCTTTTCATATGCAAGAGTTCTGAAGAGACATGACACTGCTACGAAAGGTTGTGAAACGTTACTCGCCAAAGTTAGCATAGCAATCGATAAGTCAATCAATTACACACATAAAGACTTTCAAACGGGTGCGCCAAAAAAGCCCGTAGAAGATTTTGTCCGAAAATGACGGTAGCGTTTGCTAATTATGAGTTCATATGATCAATTTTCGCCAAGGGCTAAACATGATTTTGACGGTCTGAAATCTCGTCAATATAGGTATACATTGAGCCGTATGAAAAGTAAAGATATTTTCCGCCATTGTTTTTTAAAAGTGAATATACACGAGTCCGTGTCGATTTTTGCCACTAATACGCGTTTGGCACAATTTAAACGCATTCTTGGAGACGACATTGAGACATATGACATATGCGGATTAGCTACAAAAATCATGTTTACTTCGAACACACGACACAATCGGAGAAGCCCTAGTCATACACAATTCGAGTGTTCGCAGAGTTCAATAAAAGGATCCCATAAAACACCTGATTGCTTCTATTTGGCCTTAAAGCAATCCGCCGGCGGAGTTACGATTAGTTATTTAGATGATGTAGTGCTAGCTAGTAGGCACATAAGACACAATAGTTCGCTGAAATCAGAAGAGTGGACCATTTTTTTTGGGGGGAAATAGTACGTTGGTGCTAAATAGCCACAGATGTAAGGTATGTATTTATTTGCGAGCGATAATAATGATCTAGATGTACGCTAGACATCGTGATGACTGTCTATTTGGTACGGAACGTTTCAGCGAACATTTCAGGAAATCTTCGAAGAGGGTATAAGCGTCAACGCACGATAGACGGTGCATGAAAGCCATTATAGAAGACAATACGGGGAAGGGAAAATTGCTGTTTAGTGTGAAACGATATTTTATATAGTGTTTGTTTGTCGACTCCACTTTGATGAGTAGTACAATGGTATATGCAATCTAAAGCGCACCGGATTTATCGTAGGCTAATCAGCTAATATATCTTGAACCTGGCAAAATAAATTGATAAGTAGTGACAGCCTTTCGGGGTACCTAGTATTTTGCAATTCTTACATTGCACAAGGATTCATATGCCCAACAGGAAAACGCCAAAGCAATCGCGATGTGAACGAAAATGAAAGTAATTGACAACCGTTTGTAGGAGGGTCTAAGAAAAATCATTTGCCATCAGTGCAGAAATGTCTGTGTACTATTCGGCATATGCTTAGTTCGTTTAATATGTGAAACTTTCTTGTTTGCACATTGTAGAGTTAACTGGCACATTGACTCGAGCGGTATTAACGATTGAAAATGTAGTGCAGCATTTAAACAAATTAGCAACGATAATAATCGCAATTTACTTAGGATTTAAATATTTTCTTATCTTGTGCTGGCAGATTAACATAAATAATAGTAATAAAAATAATTTATATAGATGTAATGAAAGCAGGCAGTTTTCTCCTGTCCTTTTCAAATTTGTTGGCCAGATAGGAACGCTCGCCCGGCCAAAAAACCTATTGTATTGTAACTTAGGAATGCGGCAAGTCATTAATTTAACTCCAGACCGGCTGCACTTAATTTGCGTATCGTGTTTTTGCGGTTTAAATAAGACGCAACCCCGGTATTATACAATGTGTCGGCATTGTCCTAATGAACTGCTTAAGTCGATAAACCTCCAGAGTTTGGTCTTAGAACTGTGTTGGTTTTCACAAACGAATGTTGCTGGGTGTCGTCTGGCCCTACTCGCTCAAAGGTTTGTAACCTTTCCCACAGACCAACAAGGGTCATCGGAAATAGAAATATTTGATGATGCCGGTAGGAGAGGCCTCACCACAAGCAGCACGCTACCTTTTACGGGTTCTTCGAATAGGGCTAGTATGCGGTAACTCGTACGTGTATACCAGGCAAACCATGCACGACTATAGCCGCCTGGTGTGTTCCATGCCCGGGTTCCGCTAGACCCATGCCCAGTGCCGCTGCAGGTTCTGCTTGAAATGTTCTCTAAATAGCAGAATAAATACCTAAACACCTCCAAGTGCCTGTATACTGTAGCGAGATGTTAGATGCCATGGCGGTTCAGTACAATTCCAAGAGTTCATAAGACAAACGGTCGGGCAATGCAGCAATAGGAGTTCGACTGCGGGCATTGCATGTCTATCCTTTGGAAATGTTATACGTGTTATTAGTGTGCGAACTTTGTAGGCCCTGTAAAACCAGAACTTTTTGCCTAATGAAGTAGAAGTGTCGAGAAGGGAATACCTCTATTTATCGTAAATATAGCTCTATTGGTTTATTTAAATCATTTTAGGTTTGAGGGCAACAACGTACACACGTACACACTTTGTTGCAGACCTAAGCGCTGCACTGGGACCTATTTAGTAGTTCTATATATAGCGTAAACGTTTTATGCTGAGTTGAAACCTCTCATCGCGAGCCACCCACATTGACTCTTCGTGATATGGCTGTGTCGGTAAGGTATTCAATATTTATATTGGAAGGGGGTAGACATAATCCAGCCCACTTAATTGGAGTCCTGGCTCGTTGGAGACTACTATGTGCCATAATCTCATCTTTACCTTTTTTTATCCATTTTTAATCTGCTCATACTGGACTTAATTAGTATTTTTCCAGCATAATAGTGTTTTGTCGTCGTAATAAATACGGACATCGGTACGAGTATATGTTTATATGTACGGTGTGGCGGCAACGGCCAACGGCGTTGGTATAATAAGTCCTAGGCTTGATCCCGGTGTTGCACATGGTCGTGTTCGATGCAGCCTTTCTTAACACTTTTCAGCTATCTCAAATTTTGGCTGGGTGATCTCACCGACGACGATATATATATATATATAAATATAGAATGTCGACCAGACGGTTGGTCCTTGTCCGCGTTAAAAAAAATCTTGTCAGGAAAAAATCACAAAAATTGACATTTTTGATCCCCCGTTCATTCATTAGTTATGAATCAAACATCTAAAGATATGCAGTGATATTAACAAAAAACATCTAAACGCGGTACACGTTTGTGCCTGGCCCACGAATTGGCGTATGTTCCAATTAAGAAAAAACATAACGTGGCAGCACGTTTACTGGAATAACAATACGCCTCTTATTTCGTTTTTAAAAAAATAACATACTGTATACAGATTATATATACGAGTGTACGCGGTAAGAGGCCTTATTGCCACGCTGTTTCAATGCCTTGGTTTCTCTACCCAGTGATCGTCTTTGCTTATGACTGTTAATCGTTAGAAATGGTCATCCCTGTTACAACGACATACGGTAAAAACGATTGCAATAATAGTGATAATATGTTAATGATTTATTAGTATTGTAACTTGGCAACAAGTGAGTACCAAATAACTTTACAATAGAGATCGCAGAAATTATTCAAAACAAAATTCGGAGACAATTGTCTACTCCAAAGTGCTAACATTGTGAAATTATATGAATAAAAACAGAGGTCGCATACATATACATCCATCGTACGTGTCCTTCTTGTTTTAATTTTCTTGATGAAGCGAAGCTGTGTGTTCAGAAAGCTCTCTTTCGCGTGAGTTGTCTCGAGGAGTACTTCTGTAATTGTTCAGTCTGCGCTATTTCAATAATATGGTGTGTCTCTGTGGCTATACCTTCATAATTAGATGCGTTGAATTGTATTCCGCCGCGGACCTTCTATGTCTTTTACTATGCTGGACGGGCCAGCAAGTACGGCCTCATCTGGGGAATAGATATTGAAGAAACTCTGTAAATACTACGCTGGTATATCCAAGTGTACCAAGATAGACCAATGGTATACGACACCACGCTGGAAATACCAAGGTAAAACAAAGCTGACCTCAGATGGTCTCCCCGCTGAATGCCTGCGGCTGTATGGTTATCTCTGCAGACTAGTTGACAGTTGAATGGAGTTGACTGTAGCCTCGTGAGAGCATCGGTAGACGCACCGGAGTAAACTTTACTGTTCTATAAATATTTTGTCTTTTCTTAGTGGATTGAAATTTTAAAAATTAAATTCAACTGGAACTTTGCCGGGCCCGGCGCCGATGACGCGCGTAGTGACTTTTGCATTTCTTTTTGCAGCAGACTCGAGCTGCTATTATTGCTAGAGGCACAGCGAGAAACACAATTGATGTAGAAAAGGAAAGTTAGTATTAGAGTTATATGGCAAAGAACGTAGAAAAGGAAAGTTAATACTAGATCTATATGGCAAAGATTGTCCTAGCCCCGGCATAGAGGATGTAGATAGGGGGAAGGGGGGGGGGGGGTAGAAGGACTAGTAACTCGCGGTGCGCTACGTTGCCTTGCAAAATTGTAATAGTTTTTTTTCGATAGCAGAAACGCTCGTCGATTAAACCATAAATGGCGAAATAAAAGGCCGCCATCATAGCAGAATAGATTGTCTGAGCTCTACTACTTGGCTCCGTAAGGAAACACGTAAACCAGAATACGCTTGACACTTTCAAAATAGGAAATAAGCGAGAGACGCATGGCCGATTTCATATCACCGAAATTTTCTGGCGGCACAGCAGGTTGGCTTAATCCCCTGCCCTCACGCCACCTCGACATCGTGCGGGATTCCAACTCCTTCCACGTGATGCCAGCTATCAGAATAAGTGCTCCTTTCTGTGAGCCTTTTCCGTGTGCATCGAGTGGTGAACCGGTTAGCCCGATGGGCTTCATCTATTTAGCTGTTTATAGTAGTGGCGAGCTGCTAGCTGGGAGTCATTACTCCCATCTGGCCTGGGCGTAATGGTTTAGTCCGGGACTCTGGCAGCGTCGTCTGGAGGGCTAATGGGACGCTAGTCATGGTTGACATCTATCGGGGTGTGCCCAGTATCTTCTACTCCCCTTGTTTCAAGATCGCGTGATAAAATAGGTGATAAAACCACACCGCTAAAACTCAACTGCCATGCTTTCAAAAGGACTGTTGGCCCAAGATATCTCAGCTTGTCGGCCATCGGTGCGCTGAAGGTATACCTCTCGGCGATTCCAAGCCCGTAGGGGACAAATAATAGTTTATAATAAAAACAATCTATTTAAAAAAGACAGTTTTTTATCATCTTCTTACAACTTCTTACAACCATTTAGTGGACGTAATTTAGACACTTTAGAGAACATACAAAAAATCTTAGGCTGGCCGCCGTGGCAAGGGAACGGGTAATGCTCCCGGTTTCTTTAGGCGGCCAAAGTGTGCCGAAGGCGTTCATGATGGCAGGACCCGCAATCGTGTTGTCATTGCCCAGGCGGCGGACATAACAATGATCATAATTATAGGGCAGGTGGTGACCACTAGAAGAATTATGATTGGCATCACCCCGCAACGTAGGAGGAACTCCGGAGTTCCGCAGCCGACTTCCGACAAACGACGTGTCAGGCGATTTGTACTTGCTTCTATATACTCGCACTCCATGCTTTGGTGTTGTTACTGCGGTGCTTGCAGGCCGGTGTTGCGGTTTTGTCATGACGTTAACTGCTGTAGTTAACCCATTATCCCAGTGTCACGAGCCCCGTATAACCGCTCTCGCTGTTGTGCCCGTAATGCTACTGTCGTTGGTGTTGCAGTTGTCATTGTCATGTTGTTGTTGTTCATGATGTGGTCGACATAATTTTACCAACAATATATATATATATATATATATATATATATATATCTTGGATACGATTATTGTTACTCTTGTTACTATGAAGACGATGACAGTTATTTATACTAGTTTCAGGCGGCTAGTGTCAATACACAGCCAGTGTCATGATTGTCTTGTTTAAGAAGCGTTTAGCATAATCATCTCGTATCTTTCTATAGTACTTGTTCTTCGACCGCCACGTTCCTTTTCGTCGCTGCTATTCGTGCTCATACTGTTATGTGTGTACTTGTTGACTTTACATATATATTTATATATATATATATATGACACCTATATACACAAGTTACCCTTTTATGTCCGGGGTGCTTAGAGCGACACCAATAAGCATTATGTCTACATAGATATCTGCACTTTACCCAACAATCCTTGTGGCAGCACGGCCGCTGAATCTCAGCGGTATATGGTTTACTGCCTATTCTCAATAAGCATCGTTGAAGGAAAACTCCATCAACAACCGAGACAGAATCTAGCGCGACACTCTAGTAGATAGTAAATATGATAAATGAAAACAGAAATAAATATATGCGGGGCAACGCGATCTCAATTCCAGGATCGACTACCGAATGAATAAAGACCAGGCGGATTATTCTAGGCTGAAGGTGAACACGTTCACTTAGACAACGTGTGTGATGAAATAACAAAAACAATATATATATATATATATATATATGCATACACACCGATGTAATTGTTGCGCGAGATTTGCACTGTTGTTGCTCTCGTCTCATGGGTCACGGTAATGTGGTAGTGGTAGCCCCACTCTGGCACCGCGGAGGACGGGGAGGTACGGGGGGAGGGTGCCGGGGGTTAATGCTAAACTGGCGCTGTCAGCTGTCGACAGACGGAAAACGGAACAAAAACTCACTGGCTGTGTCGACGCGTGCACCCGCTGTTCTCCTGTGAGGGCGTGCTGCCAGCTCATCGCCACCGGCGCGTCAGATTTATTACCAGCATTGTCATCATGGTGATCAGCACGACCACCCCACCGATCCGATGATGGGATCGTGTCGTCACAAAACTGACGACCCGGAGAGACTCGGAGGATGGCAACGACGTACGGTGACGAGGCAAGGCGTTATGTGCAACAGCGTGAGTGTGCGTGTGTATATCGCGTGGGTCTTGGACATGCGCAGACATTCGCTTTTTGTGTACAAACAAGATGGTCACAGACAGATACTCCTGCACGGAGCCGAGAAGCAGTCCTAAATCGATGATGTAGAATAGTTTTGCAGTAAAAGTCGCGATGGTAGTCGGTTACAGAGACGAACCGACAACCTAGACAACAACAACGTCAACATCATCATCATCATCACCAACAAGAACAACACCACCACCATCACCACCAACACAAAAAACAACGGCAACGACAACGTCAACAATAACAACAACGTCAACAATAACAACAACGTCAATAATAACAACAGCAAAAACAACAACAACAACAACAACAACAACAACAACAACAACAACAACAACAACAACAACAACAACAACAACAACAACAACAACAACAACAACAACAACAACAACAACAACAACAACAACAACAACAACAACAACGTCAACAACAACAACATAAACAACAACAGCAACATCAACAACAGCAACGTCAAAAACAACAACAACATATGAATTCATAAACATGTACAACAACACCATAACAATACTGCCACATATGCTCTTATTAATGCAGCTACGATATACATATCTGTATACACCACAGCTGCAAGCAAACTACTACTACTACTACTAATCCCACGACCAAAACATAGATAGTGTTGATGATTTGTTGTTGGCTCCGGGAATGTCGCTCGTGTGATGCTGATGACCACGAGGGCAATCCAAGCTCTGAAAACTAACTGCTAAACGATGCCGAGATATATGACCTTTCACCTTCTCTATCTAACATGGGAAGCTACCCGTTTAGATCTCCTTCTCTCTCTCGATCGGCGGTTATTTTGTCTTGTATGGTACATGCGAATACGTACGAATTTCTTGTTTTGCTTGCTCGGAATCTGACTTCTATGGGTGCTTTACCGTGTCATCATCTTCCTCCTTCGCCCACACTTCGTCACACTAAAATCATCGAAACTACCATTGCCGGACGCGCTGTTGCGAGCACAGCGCGGACTAAAACAACTAACTAGATATGACGTGCGACAACATTGTGCCACCATATCTATCACCCCCCGCATCATACTCACTCTGTTGGTATATATATATATATATATATATATATAAGAAAATCAACCAGATCCTTCGTTTAAATGCATATATATATATATATATATATATATATATATATATATATATATATATATATATATATATATTCTTCAGAAAAGCAGCCAGCACATTCGTCGTATTAATATCGTCTTCTAAACAATACGGGTTGTTGCCGGATACGATCAGGTGCTGGCTGCATTGTGCTTCAAGGTGGCTGCTGGCTTGCTTGAGGTCTTGAGGGGGTAATGCGGAACAGGATGCATGACGACCATCGCGGGGGCGGCGTGCCAGTATGGGCCCAGTCACGTCTTAAATGCAGAGGCGGTCGTCCGCATCAACAATCCAACTTGTTGCAACCGAATTTCACCTCATTGTGCAGACTGGGATGGCGAATTGTAGAAATTGACGACAAAGCACACTATACCAGCAATGCAAAGAGCTAAGACAAGTCAGCTCATTGCAGATTATCATATGCATTTATATATATATATATATATATATATGTATATATAAATATATATATATATATGTATATATAAATATATATATATATATATATATATATATATATATATGTGCGTGTAGAAATAATGGAAAAGCATTGACAAAGCAGTCGGAAGTGCATATATCCAATATATTTCAATACGGTTGAGCAGCTGCGTACGCCTTAACTCATTGTAGTGCTTGTGATCTTCAGCGGCCACTCTCTGACTACGGTTGATTGTTTACACCGTTTTATTACGGACAAGTTGTGTGTAGCTATTGACACCGTTTTTTATACATGTATTTTTAATTAGTATCATAATTACGAACGCTGCATCAGTGGAAGAATTTTCTATTGATACTAGTGAGCAGATTAAAGCTGATCTCGCCGCTATAGGCCCCCTGATTCATTACCGGTCGGTTGTTTAGTTCGATGTCTATATTGAATTAAATTGCTCAATGCGACAAAAAAATGAACATTTGAGATGTCGGTTTCGGCTTGATGGCTAAAAAGGTCTATATATATACCAATATATAGATGAATTTAATATTCACTTGACATCAAGACCAAAATTCATGATGATGACCTGTATGGCACGACGAAGGTCAAGTAAGGGCCCTAACAATAGATAGCCGGAGCCCCAGAATCTAGCCGAATGAGAGCTCAGGCGAAAGAGAGTGACGGCTGACTGGAGACTAGCTCGGTGGTAACGACGAGGATCCCAAAAAACCCAGACCGAGCGAGTGTTCCAGGATTCTTCAGAAAGGAGTGGCGGACCATAGTGCACTACTAGATGAGGTCCCCGAATTGAAAGTCCTGACCGTGAAGCATACTTGAAGACCCAAAATGACATGTAAAGAGTGCACTGGAGAAGGTCCACAGGGCTGCCAAAGGACTTCATGAAGGAGGCCGTTTTCAACTGACAGAGCTCTAAAGTAGGTTAACAGAGGCTCTAAAATTAAAGGCGATGCTCCAGACAGCAAATGCTTCAGAGGCAATCCTGAATATCTGAAAATCTACAGCAGGTGCAAGATGAAGATCAGCGCCAAAGAGGTTAGGAAGAAGAAAGTAAAGCAGCGCGCAGCAAAGTTGCACCCGGCGCATGCAGAAGGCACGATTGAGAAGGAAGTGGCCATGCTGGTCTAAAGGGAATTAGCCGATACGATTGTATGGCAAGGCCAAAAATGTTCACGCTAGCATTTTAACGGAAACACATCTTTCTCGGCCTACGCAACTCAGCGAACCAATAGCAGCATCGTCGCCATGACCTTAATCCCGGCTTCACAGAAGCTACTAGTAAAAACAGCTCTAAGAAAGAGGCCTCAGTGGCATCTGATGGTATCACAATAATTTGGCAGCACCTATCCGCTCAGCAGCTTAGTGGTGTCGACACGGTGGCCTCCTTGGAAACGCCCTGTCTGTCGAGGACGATGCCGTTGATCGAGGACCTGGCAAACCGCTTCAAGCTTCCGACCGCCGCGTCACTGCGAGGGTTCCGTAGGCCTCATTTGCACCAAATAGCATCATGAAACATGTCCATCAACACCAGCTATCCGGGTTTTGAGTCAATGACATTTTCCGGAGATGCATATACAACATATTCTACATATGTCCAAGATTAACGGAAACGAATGCCGTTTTCGAGGCTTAATTAGCATTTGTAATGTAAATAACAATAGCCAAATGTGATGTATTAATAAATAATAGTTAGTTAGTAACTACACTCTCACTCCTAAACAAGAAGTTTCCACTCCACCTATTCCATTGGATAAATAGTTATTTGAACAAGTTTTATTATCCTTTAATGTTTGACGACTTAAAATAGGAACACTCTGCATATACACATACTATCGTGCATATTACCAGTTACCCTATATATACATATATATGTATATATATATATATATGTATACTTCATCTTGCCAGTTAGGCTGCTCGACTTTGTGCGGCGGTTATTTTCGCCTCGTAGACAAATTCTGCAAATCTTCTTACCATAAGCCAAGATTCGTGGTTCTTTAGGAGCGCCTCTGCAAGGCCTTGATATATATATAGGTCAGACCGTTAGTACACTGTACTTACTATACTTGATAATGCATCAAATTGCTACACGTATATATAGTTTTTGTTTCTTAATACGATTTCTTCTTATTAATAATTGTACATTGTTCAAGTTTATCCGCTAGGGTTATACGATTCCGTCATGCGGATCATGTTAACTGGTTACCCCAAGGGGTGTCGTACAGACATTGATGCGCTGATCGGCATTTGACATCAGTGACCTACGATACGAGCTTACTATTTTGTTTCCTGGCAGCATATACATTGTATCTTTTTCTTTTTCTCTCTCTCTCTCTCTCTCTCGCGATATAGAGTATCGTAGAGATACGATATATATATATATATATATATATATATATATATACACTAAGGGTCACTAGACAGACGCGCCGCTTCAAATGATCCACATACATAGTAAGAAAAAATAGGCATATCTAATCACACACATATCAAAGAGCCTATATATGCCAGACATATATATGTATAAGATATACAATTGTGATGTAAGAACATGTGCACAGCCCGCTTGGGGCATAACTCAAAGCATTAGTTCCAGGCTAGGGCTGGTCCACCTAGCCAGGGTACCTCTAATCGAGGCGGCATTCCCTCTTTGAACATCTAATGACAGACGTTGCAGTAAGTATTCGCCCGCCCTCTTGTCACCTGTAGCGAGTACCAATCTTTTTCCGACATCATTAAGCAGTTTCTTCGTGAGCAGCCCAGCCCCCCCCCCAAGGTCTCAAACGCAAGCGGTGAGAACAAGTGTGGGTAAGAGACGCCTGAATATATATATATATATATATATATATATGCAAGACTATGTTTAGTTATAGTATTAGCAATTATGCCTGCATTGTAAGCAGAACTGATGTTATGTTGAAGCCGAGTTTGCTTCGTTACGTACAGATAAGCTGTGTGAACGCGCATGTCCATGCTTCGGTTGTGACAATGATGCAGAAACGATTACTGTGGAAATATTTAGCATTTACACATGCGTGGAACATATTGCAAGCGTTTCTCCGGTTGCCATATACCTGACAAACTGATGTAAATAACTTTACAGAGAATGAATATAGAGACAAATGTATGTGAAAGGAAACAGGCTACATAGAAAGTAAAAACAAACATCTAAAAACAGCGCATCTTAGGTCAAGATATTTATATGACTCGATGGTTTATAAGAACGCGTATTGTAAGTTCTCCCATTCCAGCAACACACTTGCCTGAGCATAAAAGTCCGTGATTTTCTGTGAGATGCTCAACTACGAGCGTGTCGAATGCTGGGTACTAAGTACTGTAAACTACTCATGCTCTATATATATATGCATACCTAGAGACATAACATAAAACCTCCTTTAATAAGGTAATGGGTGGTAATGACAACCTCATGTGATACGTTCAGCACATCATTTGCATATGTGATACATCTACCCATTTATCTCTTAATTATGTATATGGTATATAAATATATATATATATATATATATATTATTTTTTTTTTAAGGTACGGTTGAAAAGATACAAAACGACACTGTGTGGTTACTTAGTCTTTATTTAAAAGTAATCACCAGAGGCCTGAGTACATTGATCCCACTGCTGCATGAGCCGAAAGAGTCGCTGTTTCTAGAATGCCTGCGGTTGTAACAAAAGCCAGTCCTCCACTGTGTTCTTCAGTTTGTCGTCCGAGTTGAAGCGCCACCCTTTGCAACGTTTTTAGCGAATCAAACTGGTTTGCAGGTGCGTATGCTACGGAGTGTCTCACAGTACACGTGAATGCTAATGGTTTTTCGTGCTCAATGAACTCGAGAACTATCGGACCTCGGACGTCGAAAAAGACGGTGATCATCACCGAGCCTGTTGAGGGCGCAGCTTTAGTTTTCTAGGGCAAGGCGAGAACGCGTGCTTCCAATGCATGCTGTCCCATTGTTGTCTCTGGTTCGAAGTAATGACGCCAGCTGTTGTCACCGGTGAAGTTCCGCTCCGAAAAAGTGGGATGTTCTTGATACCTTCAGAGGTATTGCAGATGCGTGCGATGTGACACGCCGATCACTTCTCACCACGCCGTTTGCCCTGTGGCTAAGTTCAGCCGTGACTACAGTGTTTGTCTAATCCTCGTCTCGGGTCCTCACTCAAACACTCCTGGCCTTCACGAAAATGGGCACTTCACTTCCTCACAAGCTTGCACGTATTACACTCCCAAGTCTACGGCCACCGTCCTACAATACATATCGGCCGGCAGATCTTTGATAACACCTCGCTGCTCCTCAGTCTCAGTCAATGCGATGCAACTTGGCAACGGGAACGCTATGATGTTCTCGCACACATTGGCCCGTGTTAATTGGGCAGGTCACACCGTTGTGTGAACTGCTTCTCCCCTCCGTCATGCGCAGGCGCCGGACAACCACGCCGAACACTTCACTCGCGTTTCTATCTCTTCTCGATCTCTCACCGCGTTATCCCCAAGCAGTATTGCTAAATTTAAACCAGTTTGGTTTTTACGAAGTTTTTTTAGCAAATTAAACGGGTAAAGGTTTGATTTTTTGTTTGATTTGGCCTCTTCATTTGAATATTTATATAGAATAGAATAGAATAGAAAGCGCCCTTATTTGCCGAATAAAGGGTGGAAAAGGAGACTAGGTAGGTAATGACGCCCACGAAGCCGCCTTGTTGTGCGATTCTCTGGCTACACGCCAGGCGAACATATTATTGATTGTTTCGAGTTTTGCAATACATTTTGGTAAAAACATTACTTGACTTCTAAGATTGTTCATTGTCACATTGAAAAAACGGTCGATAAGATCAGCACTTGCAAGTTGCCCTAGCGCACGCGTGTCGTTTCCCTTCAGTAAAATCGACAGCGACGGAAGGTTAACAGCATTCGGCTCGATATCACATCTTCCACAGAGCTTTTTTAGGAATCTTCTCTGAACTCCTTCGATCATGGCTATGTGCTTGCACAGGTGTGGGCTCCAGACGGGTGAGCAATATAAAAGTTTAGATAGCACAGTTGCTTTGTACAAACGAATATACGCATTTGGGTCCTTGATGATAAAACAACGAAACAGAATGTTCACAAGTATAGATGTTGATTTGACTAGTGCTCGTAAATGTGCAGTAAATGTAAGATCCGTTGATATTAAAACACCGAGGTCTCGTGCAAAATTAGCGGTGGGCAATATTGCCCCGTTAAGCTTGTAGTCCAGATCAAAAAAGCCATGTTTCAAAACGAGGCATTTTGAAACGGATAGCTCCATTCCATTGTCGATGCACCAGCGGCAGGTGCCATCGACAGCAGACTGTAGCGCAGTGTGCGCTGAGGGAGAGTCCAAGGGAGCGTATATCTTTAGATCGTCAGCGTACAATAGGTGTTTGACACTCGACGGAATGTATGATTTTAAATCTAAAACAAATACGGTGTACAGCAAAGGAGAGACGCAGCTCCCCTGTGGGACGCCGGATGGAGCCATCTGTGGCTCACTAAGAGCTTCCCCGCATTTAACTCGGAACGAGCGATTGTCCAGAAAAGCGGCAAGCCATTTACGAGTCTGTAAGTGGACCTGGAGCTTCTTCATCTTGTCAATAAGAAGCCTATGATCAACCCTGTCAAAGGCACTCTTCTGGTCAAAATATATACAATGAAAGTATTTTTTGGCATTTATATACAAGGCCCAATCGTTTGTCATTTCTAATAGCTGGGTGCACGTAGAACGACGAGGCACAAATCCGTGTTGGAAACTATCAAAAGGATTATGCACGGTCATATAGTTGGTTATGTGTTTGACTAAAATGCTTTCAAAAATTGAGCAGGCAATGGAGCACTGAGCCACAGGGCGATAATTCTCAATGCGCTTTTTGGGTCCCTTTTTATATATATGGTTGATTCATTACGTTTGTTCAGATTTTTCACCCATTTTTTACGACACATGTCGCAAACGTAAACAAACAATTCTCTCCCAACAGTTTTCGTTCTCCTCCGGGGCTACGCAGTACGGCGTACGCAACTTTCCGAACCGGACAAATGGATCAACCCAATTCTACTTGAATCTCTCCAGCTTTGTTATCCAAACTAAGTACGTTGGCATCCGCGCGGAAACCTTGCTAGGAAAATTGTGGTACTCTACTTAACAAGCCGTACAGTATATATATATATATATATATATATATATATATATATATATATTAGGTCTACAAAAAAGTGTGTTCGTTTTTTCCCGAAAAAAACATTTTATTGATCGAAAAGTCTTTCCGGTTTTCCCGTTTTTTCCGAAAAAAAAATTTTGAAGACCAAAAAGTCTTTTCGGTTTTTCCCCGAAAAAACTTTTTTGTAGATCAAAAAGTTATTTCGGTTTTTCCCAGTTTTTTCCCCAAAAAAATGTTTGAAGACCAAAAAGTATTTTGGGTTTTCCCGGCTTTTCCCGAAAAAACTTTTTGGTAGACCCAATATATATATATATATGCATATATATTTATATATATATACTGTACACCTTGTTAACTATACATATATACGCGCAACGAAGAACAAAACGTGCGCACGCGGCGCCAGGGAGCAGCAAAAAGAGACATATCATGGCCGATGAGAACCGGCGGTCGGTCGCGTGCACACGCATGCATGCACACAACGTACGCATAGGCACATACGTACAGATACACCGGTTAGACGGGAACACTGCGATCCACCATCCGTCTAGCAACGCAAAATCAAAACACACTCGCACACACAGTTAACAACAAATCGCCGCTTCTCAGCTAATGCAGAAAAATGGTCCTAATCTGCTTTTGGGCCGGACGGCCCAACCGAAATAGAAACACAGTTCATGGGGCGTTTGCGGACGCGTGGACTCTTGCGTAGTGTTTTTGTTTATATGTGTGTGTGTGTCTGTGTGCTTTTGTGTATGTTTGGCTCCCCATAGCCGGTTCATCGATAGACGCGGCCGTACTGTAGACGCGCGCTGTAACCAGCGATCAGGTGGACAAAACCACGACACAGATGGATTTTCATCATCATCGTCGCCGTCATCGCTGTCGTCGTCGTCGTGGTCCACGACATGATCCCCCTGTCTGATTAAAGGCACGATTAGCTCGCATTTAGCTTGCTTGGAAAGCCGGCTTCGGCAGAAGCCGTAAAGGTGCTTTCTAATTAATTAATCATTTGGCTGGCCTGATCGATGAGACCGGGGTTCTTTGCGCTGCCGTTTGCCTTGCATGCCTTTGCTGTTGGCGTGTTGTCGTCTAATGAGCTATTTTGACGCTCAAAAGTGTACACAGTCTTGTCATACTATCGGCCGTTTATTTTGCCACTGTTGTAGAAGCCTGGAGTCTGGTTATTAAATTAATTAATATATATATATATATATATATATATATACCGGATGTGACAGAAAAATTTGAAGCGCGATATGTGGGATTGTAGAGCTCGTTAAAGCAAATGTTTTTTCCAATGGAACATGGCCTCTGAGAAGTCTTGTTTTGGAGTGCGAGTGAAATTACTACAATTTGTAACACTGGTGTTTTTGCCCAACATAGGAGCACAAAATGTGCTGTTGCGAGACAACCAGTCCTCCTAGACAAAAACACCTTCGTGTTCGTGATAAAATTCTGCTTTGCGGAAACGGATAAGCGAAGGCATACATACTTGCATAGGGTGTATGAGAAAGTTAAATACATATTTTGAGGTTTGGTAGAACTCGGCAAGATAATTATTTTTCCTAGTGTAAGGAGGGGGCGGAAACGTCTTGGCAAAATGCTACGGTTCTGAACGTGAAACCTTGCACGTAAAACATAACAACTATGACTGTCGAAAAAACTTAGTTACTTGACAACTCCGTAACGCACCACCATCACCTTGGTACGAAAATTGTGGGCATGAAATTTGCTAGTGCGTGAGAGTGGTCTTTTGGACGTACATATTTGGTCGTAATGGACAATTTTTCACGAAATTTTAAACATTTTAGAATTTTTACAATTTTTCACGAAAAAGCGTTCGCGTAACATATCGTCTCTTTATGACTTTCCTTAATCTGGTTATTCGCTTTTCGCTACGCAAGCTAGTGAAGTGTCTTCCGTTGTGCAGAATTTTCTCCGAACACGCCGGTATAACGGGTTTCTTCATGCGTTAACTGGTTCTCCCGCAAACGTAGATTTCGCGCAACTATGTAGAAAAAAAAGGCAGAAAGACTACTTTTATAAATTTCATCCTGACTCCTAAACAAAACGTTTCCGCGTTCTCCCTCCATAGGGAAAAATTATTTTCTTGCCGAAGTTCTATCAAACCTCGAAAGAAGTACATTTTGATACGAATTACCATGTATATATATATATATATATAGGCTTTGGCTTAGTGATAGAACTGCGTTTTTACAATGATTATGCTTTCATAAAATAGTAGGTAAAAGGAGTGCTTTATTGTACACATTTGCACCAATATATATATATATATATATATATATATATATATATATATATAAACAGCGGCCTGGGCTGATTACGCTTCTTCGCAGGCGGGTCTTTTTGCGCATTCAACAGACAGCCGATGTTTCTGTTCTGGCGCCTATGCTTGTCAGATATGCTTAATTGGCATTGGTCCTGACTTTGCCCTGCTCGCCGGCACCGCTACCACGGGCGTCCGTATAGTTAGACGTCATTGCGTCAATTCAGAAGGAAAGGCAAGTTTCACCACGTATAATCGCAGCAAATCGTCGTTACTGGTGCAACACCGGAGCAACTTTACACCTATCTTACGCTTTGTTCCGTCACGTTTATGCGTTATGCTTCCGGTCTTCTTCTCTCGCCCATTCTATAGCCCGTAGGCTGCGACGAGTTCGCTGTACTCGTCTGATGAGAATGATAATGACGATTATGCTCCAACGTCATATAGGGTCATGGTTTACTTTGTCATCTAACCACGCGCACTATCATCATGCGCGATTATGATTACTTCTTCCTCCCTCCCTTCCTCCCTAAGCTGCCCTCGTTAGAGCTGCACTGCAATTTACAGCTGACTTTTGTTGACTAGCGGCAAATTAGTTAGCTAGTCTGTTGTTAACTTAAATTAGTTGGTAAAAAAACGCCAAAAGCTTATTAAATTTGCTAGTTAAAGTCGTTGACAAAACGCAGGGGGGGGGAATAACTATCCAAGGATATATATATATATATATATATATATATATATATTTGATTATTATAAGTTTTTTTATATATATAACAGAGCTGAAACATAGTTTTAGCTTAACCTGGTAATAATAACAAAGTCTTGTATATTTTCGATACCCAATGTGTTGTAAATTGTACATTCTTGTTTGTGCTCGACTTCCCGTTTTCAATATACAAGTTAGACAAATAAAATAATAAAGTACAAACGTGTTTATGCTTATAGTAATATTAATAATTATTATTATGATTATACGTATAGTTATTTTAATAATTCTGTAACACTGGCGACAAAACTTTGGGGATGAAAATGCAATTAGTGAGCATTTATCCGGATAGTAATGTGGCTGTTTTATTGCCCTCTATATGAAACACTCGCATTTTTTGGTAATAGTAATCTTAATTTGTATGAATAAAACCTTGCAAAAAAATATTAAATAACTTCAGCAATGCACAACCCTAATAATTGGAAGCACTCATCCAGGACGAGTTCCAGAACAACGTTGTCGAGTTATGGCCACCGTCAGTAACCTGAGAGAGTGAACTCAACAGTGCAATATCGCTTAGCACAAAATACAACGGGCATCCCACCGACAAAGATGTCGCTTCAGAGCTGCTGCCAGAATCTATCGGTCAGATTCAACGCGAGCTAAGGTTCTTGCCATAGACCCCCATGTAAGAGGAAAACCGAGCTTAATTATACGTTCTGTTGAATGAGCAAAACCGGTAATCTCATGGTGCAAAAAGTTACCAACATTGAGCCGACTTGGATCATTACAAACAAGGACTTTCTAAGCTAATCCAGCTAATTGTAGATTGTGCTGTGCTTAAATAAAAACAATATATATATATATATATATATATATATATATATATATATATATATATACATCGCATAGCTTTTCCAGTATCACCCCCAATGCCAACTACGACAAGGAAAATCTACGAATTGTTAAAGATTTTGATTTCGTTTGGGCCTGCCTGATCTACACGCCCATTCAAACTCCAAATCAGGACCAGCCAAATCAGATGCTGGCGAAGCTTCACCGTTAAACAGACGATAGCCTACCACCGTTGCGGGCGTTCATCTAAGCAGTGTTGATACGTACAGTCAGCCTTAGGAAAACCGCGCCACGTAATTAAACTGCTAAAAACATAAAGCTTCTTTCCATTGTTTTCATCAAGGTTGATGTGGCTCTTCTTCTCCTGGTCGCTTTGTCACTTCTCGACCTCAGGACGGCCGGCCGTCCACAAAGATCTCGTGCATTCAGGGCAAGACATTACCCTGGGTCCAGACGTGCGGTACAACTGAAGCACGCCTTTAAGCACGCCGTAGCCGCAATCATTGTGCACCCTCTAACCGCAACCATCGCGTACAAAACAGCCGCACCAGAGAGCACCGGCGGCGGCAGCAACAACTACAACAGCAATGGTGGTAGTGACGACGACAACAACAATAATGCCAACAACAATAACAATCAGAATGTTAACGACAACAACAACGATAACAATCATAATGATAACGACAACAACAACAACAACAACAACAAAAACAAAGACAATGATATTACTTTGCCACCAGAGGACGGTTTAGACATAGACGGACGGTCTTGAGTATATCATTCGTCTTACTGCAGCTAGCCAAGAATAGACGCTACTACATAGGCAGCTGCGACAACAACATCGGCCGTAACGAGCGTTTAACTAACAGTAGTGATGTTAACTATCACCTAAACAAACATCACCGCAGCAGCAGTAGCAGCAACAATAACAACAACGACTGCGTCACTATATATATATATATCGCTTTGCTTTTTAACTATTGACGTCCCCCCCCCCCAACTGGACACGGAACGAACGGTGTCGTTTGCAATTTGCCAACAAATGCTATTGTCCGTTAACCTTAGGGCGCGAACGGTGGTATATTGGCTATGCAGGATAAGCCTGCCGCGTTGAAGTTAATGCTTGCGCTCACTACTCTATGACGCATAGCGGGAGGGCGCTGACAAGGAATCTCACCGGGTGAGCTGGAAGACTGCGTCCCATGAGGACTATAGTGCGTACGTACTATTTTATTAGACTCTGATCACAGCAATATAACGATGCAGCGCTTGACTATGCAGCGCTTATAGGCGCTTGCAAATTGTCGGCCTATACACACTCAGTGGAGTAAAATAAATCATGGTGATAATTACTGCTACTGTTATTATTATTATTATTATTATTATTATTATTATTATTATTATGTACAGGTATCACAATGACAACTATTCTAATGATATAATATTCACAATATTGCTTGTATAATTATTGCTTACGTGTCGGTAACCACTACCGTCGTTAGTAACAATAATAATAACAGTGATTATTATGAAAACAAAAAAAACAGTTGTGTGACGCAAATGTTTGCTAGAGCTGTATTCCTATTTAACGAACATGTTATTTGTGTGATGGCGATATATATATTATAACCATATTTATATTTATATATGTTTTTAAACATATTCAAAGCTCGAGTTAACACCGCGTGTGTTTATTGGCGCCGCACGATGGCCAAACTATCGGCAACATCATTACTGCATCGACATTTGGGCAATAATACACTTTGCAATGCATTGGCTGACCATCGCGCGTGGCGGTGCCTATGGGTCTTGCGCGTGCATACCCATCGTTCGTCAATGTTGGTTGTATGCTAAGCCTAAATCAAGCCGCTGTACACCGGACCCGTTTCTTTGACCTTCTAAGACACGACGGACGGTAACGGCTACTATAATACTGCGCCGCCGCCTATCTAGCGTTTAGTTAACTGCGGATTTCAATCTTCTTCGAGTTTCCGGTAATAACTGGCTGGCTGACTGGCTACATGGCCCGATCGTAGCAACATTAATAACATTGTCGTGTCGTGCGAACAACAACAACCACCATCAGCAGCATCAGCCGTGATGAAGTAGCTCGTGAATGATTACGGCATCTTGCGTAGAGATAAATACACAATCTGTGCATACAGGTACCAATGCGTAAACGCACACATATTACCGTTGATACATACATACATTAATACATATATATATATATATATATATATATATATATATATATATATATATATATATAAATATATATATACATATATACATTTCAACGGATTAGTATTGTAGGCAGGATTTAATGTGTATGCCACACCTACCACATGTATCTATCTGTATGTATACACATTCGTACGTACATGCATGCATACAGGTACATGCAGCCAGTGTGCGCTATCGACAAACTGCAATCGTATTAATTTGCCCTAGCAGATGGTCGACATGGTCTGCTAGCGCTGTTTAGTTCAAAATTCGAGTCGCGCTGGTTGTAGTTTGAATATATGTACAACGGGGGACCGCGTGTAACGGGGAACACGGCCTCTTCGTTGAGGCCAAGACTTATTAAAACGATAGAGCCACACAAACAGAGATATATATATATATATATAAATTTATATATATATATATTTTTTTTTAAGATCTCCCGTAAGGCAATTGCCCGTGTACAGTTTTTCATGTCATGGCTAATTTCTATCCACTCCGGCGAGAGTGGCCGGTCTGGGTCTCGAACCCAGTCCTCCGGAAGGCAAGGCAAAGGCTCTGTCATTAAGCCATCTTGCTCGGTATATATATATATATATATACTGAGCAGACACGGGCAATAGCCTTTTCTGCAAAATTACCTGAATAGTTATAATTGTTTGAATTTATGTAATAATGGAAATTTCAAGCTCAATGAAGAGTTATTGAACTTAAATAAATTTGCCGTCCGGAGAAGACGGTCCCATAAAAAATATATATATACATACATATATATGCGGACACTTATAGTGTTCGTTTGTATGCATATGTTGTTGGACCAACGTCACCAGTCAAGTTGGACCCACGTCACCCGTCCACGACAAATGTCGCTAACGTTGTTTCAGTCGCCGAAAGTGGTAGCAAGGCGTGGAAGGCGTCCCCGCACATAGATCGATGGGTGGATAGCCCAGCTGGGCATGTTGAACGAGGGATCCATCTTTGGCGACACTGCGACGAGCATCGCCACGAGGAAGAGACGAGAATGCGATTCTGTGTCGCCATCAATCGAGATCAGCACCCGGAGCTCCACGCCGGATGGCCGAGCCACAGGCTGACATGGTTCGGTTGTCAGATGTACAAGTGAAATCAAATAAGCATCGTCCTTGTTGTTGTTGTTGTTTGTTGTTGTCGTTATAGTTGTTGTTGTTTTTGTTGTTGTTGTGGTTGTTGTGATTGTTGTTGTTGTTGTTGTTGTTGCTTCTGTTGTTGTTGTTGTTGTTATTTCTGTTGTTGTTGTTGTTTTTGTTGTTGTTGTTGTTGTTGTTGTTGTTGTTGTTGCTGTTGTTGTTGTCATTGTTGTTGTTGTTGCTGCTGTTGTTGTTAGTGTCAACAACAGTTTGTACGGTCTGCAGTCTATCCTTGTGTCCTCTATGATTTGTTGTTGCTGTTGTTGTATGTTGTGTGTTGTTTGTTGTTTGTTGTTGTTGTTGTTGTTGTTGTGTTGTTGTTGTTGTTGTTGTGGTTGTTGTTGTGTTGTTGTTGTTGTGTTGTGTTGTTGTTGTTGTTGGTTGTGTGTTGTTTTTGGTGTTGTTGTTGGTTGTTGTGTTGTTGTTGTTGTGTTGTTGTTGTTGTGTTTTCATGTTGTTGTGTGTGTTGTTTCTTTTGTTGTTGCTGTTATTTTTGTTGTTGTGGCTTCGTTCTTATTGTTGTTATTATGTGTTGCTGTTTGCTGTTGTAGTGAACAACAGTTTATACAGTCTGCAGTCTACCCTTGTGTTCTCTATGATTGTTGTTGCTGTATTTGCTGTTGCTGGCTGCTGCTTCTGTATGTCGGCTCTTCGTTCCGAAAAGACATCATCACGGCTGTTCTGGCCGTTTTTCTGTCCGAACCTGTTAATATTTGTAGCTCTGGCCGCCATCCGTATCAATCTTTGTGTTTGCTGTTTGTTCTGTATGTATGTGCGTGTTTGTATACATGCACACATGTATGGGCGTACGTGTATACAATATGTTTATGTCGGTAGTCGTGCTGAGTTGTCCCACTGAGTCGTAATTGATCGCCTTGTATGATGATGATAATGAGGAAGATGATATTTATTGTTACGCATACGCAGTTGTTACCCCAAACTCATACTGATACAGATATCCTGTCTTTGTAGGTTAGTAGACTACCAGGTAGTTTTGTAGTGCCAAATTTAAAGTCTCTCTACCTGCGCAGACCAACGGTATGCATGCGAGGTGCAGCTTCACAGTACAGCTAACTGATTTATGTGGCTAGGTTTTCTAAAGGCTCTCTATCTCTGTGTGTGTATGTAGTTAATAGTGTGACAATCGAGACTACCTCGAAGGAAAGAGACCTGCCTCAGAAGTTGAATTAGCACTGCTTACTTTACCGCAAGAAAAAACGTAGCATATAATGCAGTCCAAGATTCTCATTTTGCGGTCATTTTCTGGTCGCATTTTAATTCGTGACTTGATCCTGCCCCTGTGAAAACACAAAAAAAGCGCTATTCGCCGACGGCTAGAAGCTTTCGTCAATGTCGACTGATTAGTCTGACGACCATGTAAAGCCGCATAAAGTCTATAAAACTAAAACTGTGCATTGTGTAAACATCGGTACCTATGTCGACGACACCGGTGGCCGTTTATGAAGTGCGAGCGGAGAAGCGCAACTTTTTGCCGAGTCAGGGGCAACTGGCCAGAACATCTTTGTGAACGAGACTACCAGTTGTGCAGCTAGCTGTTAACAGGAACAGCAATAACAACAATAATAGCAAAAACAACAAATTCTCATATGTACATAAATACAACAATACAAGTGGCTGGAACAAATAACAAGAGCAATAACTGTTACAAAAACCACAACAACAGCACCAAACAGCTAAAGCGGCTGCTATAACACCTACTTAATTTGCAGCGCAGTACTGCTTAGTTTGCCCTTCACTTAAAAAGGGTGCGAGCCATGAACGTAATTAATTCTATTTGCATAATTACCTTGTCTAACTGGCTCGACACATATAGAGCTGACGACGGAATGGATGTCGCCCGCAATGACCTCGGCACTTAACATGTATGATTTAATAAGAACTCCCAAGTACACCTCATAAATATATATAGTATACGTCGCACAATTGGTACGCTTTTGGACGAAATGATAGCCAGCTTAAACATCTTTTTTGTCGATAAATTAGGCAGAAGAAGAACCGACACGGTCGTTATAAGCAAGGGTTTCTCGTTTGGCATTTGTTGCCGCCTGTTGGGCTTGGCTCTAATATTTTCCTAGAGCATCTGCCTATTTATATCTACTTTCTACCTAAGCCTTCTTGTGCCGATCGACGCCGCGCTTAGATTTTTTAGGTACAGAGACAAAAATGGTTCGGCATTCAAGGCGGAGTGAGTGCTTTTTCGTGTGAAGCGAATACAGATTAAGGATAGAAAAACGAATGCGTTCGGCTTCACAGGAGCAAAGACAGACCACTTTGACTTTCTATATAAATATATATATATATATGTTTCTTTTTTATGTATCCCATTTTTGGTATTTCCCCGCAATTTTGGGACCCAAACGTGTCCCGCCTAGGCCACCCCGCACTCCTCAATGCATAGAGCCGCAGAAATTCGCGCTCGCGCTGGTCACCCGTGTTAGCACTAATTTTGATCGTCTTTGAGAAAGATACATGTGATCTTGCTGATCGGACCCATCGTTTCCATGCCAACGGGCTAAGTAAGTAAATATATTTGTATATCAATTAGAAGAATAGATGATAAGCCATACGACTGAACGCAGCGACCATGCTGTTACAGGGACTTTTGGGGAAATCCTGGATAGCTCAAAATGTTCGCTTATACTGCTACTCTAAGCGCTCCTGATATATAAGAGTGACATGTGTACTCAAGTGAGCACGTCAAGCGAATAATATATATATATATATATATAAAGCGAGAGAGATAGAAAGAAAAAGAGATAAACATGTCAATGCATGTGTATTCATCAAGTTGTTATTATCACACTGTTTCCGCAACGCACTTAATGCCTATATGCACTAAATATGCACCAACTTTGTAGCCGATATCACACATAACAAATTCTCTTGGTTCATGTCGAGCCCATTTCGAGGTACAACACCTGTAGAGGTTGCTTTTTAAGCGATACCATTCCTGGATATTTTCCAGCGTCATTAATTGGACCTGCATTCTGCTGCAGAATTGGTAGGCACTCAGTGAGGGCCGGGGTGATGGTAGCCTCCGGTTCTACAATCTACGTGATTAAAGTCGTAAATCGCAAAGTAACGGAGTGTCGTCTGTGTTCTCCCTTCGGTTGCTCATCGCTGATCGTCGTTAACCTTTGAGGTGCTCACGAGGAACTGGCGATGGATGTCTGCCATCTTAAGTTCTCGTACTCCGATGAACGGTCTCTATGGCTGCGTTTTGGTGAGTAACCGTAAGCTTTTCGAAGGTCCTCAATCCGCTAGCGGATAGACAAGCCTATTTTGCGTTGACATGTGTACTCACAATGGCCTGTTCAGGAAAGCGAGTCTCACTTTGCTGCCAAGTCGCTTACCCTGAGATGGTTCCACATTATTCTAGTGTATAAATTTAATTCTATATTAAATACTATTTAAAATGCTGCTGTCAGGGCATTCCTGAAATCGGAGTGTTAAAAAACTCTCTTAATATATATATATATATATATATATATATAGATATATATATATATACATATATATATATTAATATATATATATATATATATATATATATAATATATATATATATATATATATATATATATATATATATATATATATATATATATATATAAGTAGCAAAGACCTCCATTAAAAAAACAATTAAAAATAAGACATTTGAAACAGTAAAAATATAAACGGATCCCGGTACCGTGCTTAACGGGCATATGATGCAATAGGGGATCGTCCGGGCCACTAAGAGATTATTGACGTCGACCTGATGATTTAACTGCCGAACTTGTGGGAGGGAGATAAATATCCACCACTATATTACAGCACTAAGTTACAATATTCAGCCGAATCAAATGAAAAGCGACGAAAAACAACAACGACAACCACAAAGAAATGGCGTCAATCACGTTGGTAGACGACTAGCGGCACCAATGCCACACTGGCAATTAAGAGACAATTACTACAAGATTAATAGCAGTAATACTCATATTAATGGAAGTATGAATATGCGACGATTCTTAGGTGATATCAATGCAACTGTCTTTTTCCCACACGATCGGCGCTCATCTAGCGGTTGTGGCAGTAACGGCAGTTTTGATAACATGCGAGCAGACATAATCATGGATACCACCTCGTGAGGGATGTATGCGAAGTCGCTGACAGGTATGAAATTAATATATATATATATATATATAAACGTGTCATCGATGTTGCTTTGTAACCAACATATGCTAACCAACATATCGTTGACATGTTTAAATATTAATATAAATGTAAATATATTTTTTTGCGGATTGGGATAGAGAAGTCATCAACACAACCTGGCGATTTGGCGATTGGATAGCAGACGTTCATGCGATTCTCACGCGATAAGACTTCAACTGCAATCGGGTAATCGATGATTCTTTTTATGACAGGCAAAACAAATATGGCTTTCGCATTTCCTCAAATATGCCTAATCATAATATATATATAATTTTTTTTTCCGCATATTTTATTATGTATATGTTGCACATATCACGAAAGATTAGCTAAGCCAATGTACCGAGGGAGCAAGTATTGTGATTATCACGTGCTCAATTTGATGAGGCCAGGGCTAGAGCATTTCACAAATGTGCCCCGAACAGAGGCAGCGTTTCCACGTTGTATTTAAACGTTGTTTGAAAAAGGACGATGACCGGCTATCACAGGATAACAGGTTTAACGAAAATCCGATTTTGCAGATCAGCTGCCTTGTCCGAACGCCAGGTTTCAAAGGCAAGAGGGCAGAATTCACGGGAATACCCAATTGATGAGTATTTTCTTCCTTCTGGTCTCCGCAGGGTGGGCTGCATAACCATCTTCGGATACGCCGCCGCCGATCAAAGAAGGGGCTAAGGAGTCGGTAACGGTCGCTTTCCAAACCAGCATTTTGCCTCGGTCAAAGGGTGTAAGTGTCATCCCGACCTCCAAGCAGAGGCCTGGGGGTTTAAGAATACACGGACGACCGCATGACGTAAAGGCTTGTACTGAAGTAAAAAAAGTACTGAAGGTCTTATTAATAGCGGCATGTCTCGATAGGCCGTGATGTCCCAAATTATCGACAGAGTGGTCACATTGACACCACGAGGGCTAACTAGGTCTAGTCGTTCTACTGCTATGCAAGTCGTCTCACCATCAAGGGGGCAATCGCGTGAGTTCAGGGGGGCAACAATCGTCGGACGAGACTTTAGTTCCATTAATTGCACAATTATTGCATAATATATGTATCACCTGTGTGTACCTAAACCTGTCTGTGCAATCCATCGCAGGTTTGATCCCAGACGTGGGGACTCATTTCCTGTGTTTGCACATGTTAGGGTGTGTATAACACACCACAATGGCGCACTTGAATTCTCTGCTTGATTCATTCCACGCATTCATAAGAATTTATGGTGAAAAAAAGTTTACATAAAACTGCAACATAACTTGAACATGATACAGCATTTCCTAACATAGCTGATTCCTAACATAGGAAGATTCCTCCTAGAATGAATACCAAAACAGATCAAACAAAGTCCGAAAACAAATATCTTATTTGGCCCTCTGAAATAAATCCCCGGGGACACACCCACCCACGCGCTGATAAGAGTCCAACTCTGGTTGGTTGGAAAATAATTCATTAGGCTCGTCTGCCAGATAGATTGTTTTTAACCGACAAAAGCGGCGAGAGAAATGCGGAGGCATTCTTATCGATCAACTGTATATGCATACGCTAAGGTATGCTTCTCTATATTTGTATTGCTCCTACTATTTAGAGCGGTTTATTATTTAGGTGTGTCTCTTTCAAGTCAGTTTTCTTATCAAAGAATCATTACATCATATTTAGATTACTGAGGTGTGGCATATGTAATCATACACAAAAAGGTAGGATAATCAGCGCATATCAATACGTAATTGTATATCACTTGTTTTTTGACTCCGCTAATTGCGATGGCAGTAAGTAATTATATATATATATATATATATATATATATATATATATATATATAACCATTTTGTTTTGTATTTGTAGCTATCAAAAGCATTGTGTGGACGAGTGCAGTGGCAACGACAATAACGGAGAGACTACAATTTCTAACTCCGAATTACAATGTTAATCGATTCACTAGTGCTGCAACTGCTAAGAATAAGAAGGACGATTATTCCCCTAATATACATATATAGTATGTGGTAATGCATCCAACGAAAGCGGCACCCTGATGAGCAAGATACAAAAAGCAACAGGCTGTCATATCGCGAACAGCGGCTGCGTTTTATGAATCCGTGTTTCCATTCATTTGTTTGCCCAACCAACCGTTGACATGTCCATAATGAGAAATTCTCGACACACCGTAAAGGAAAGTAGTGAAAACGGTCATGGTTTGTGTTTGGAGGAACGTACGACCAATGTCCACCAGATGGGAAGAAGAATTTGTTCTACTCGTACTGTTGAAGCCATTCTATCGTCGTCTGTTCCATGCACGATTTTGTCAGGGGCGGTTATATATCAAAACGCATTTGAATATATTTGTATATATAATTATATATACCGGGTGTCGGGATAATCTCGTCTGCGCTGACTCTGGGGTATGGCCAAGCTCGGTGAGAAAATCATTTTTGCTTATCGAAAGGGAAAGCGAAAATGTTTCGTATAGGAGTGAGGTGAAAAATGTTCTAAGTTGTGATTTTAGTTAGCCTGTCCGACATCCGTTTATAAAATGCACGATTGTGAGAGAACGGATTACTTAATTAAAAAAGCAAGCATACCGGCGCATTCCGGAATGAAAAAATACATCTGAAATATGATTGGTGTTATCTGAAGCAGGAACTTTAATTTCGCGAACTCCTCTTAGTATCACAATAGATCCTGTTCTAGCTATGGCTAGGTATAATTCAAACAATGTAGACATTTCTCGAATGCGCTGGTATGCTCGATTTTTCAATGAAGTAATGCGTTCTCTCACAATTGTACATTTTTTAAGTTTATGTCGGACAGCCTACCCAAAAATTACAGTTTATAAAAATGCATTAAAAAATCATTCACTGCTATAAGAATCATTTTCGCTCCCTTTTCCATTGGCAAATATGATCTTTTCACCGAGCTTGAGCATATTCCAGAGTTTTAAACGAAATTATCCGAACATCCTGTATCTCTCTCTCTCTCTCGCTCTCTATCTACATATATATATATATATATATATATATATATATATATATATTTATACATTTACACATTCATATATGGAGATTATCTATCAACGGCGCAGACTATGGGTAAATAGAACAAACGGGTGGGTGACCGCCTCTTTAAGACGAGGAACCAGAACTCGACAACAAGCAAGATGAATTCATATGGAGAGAGAAAGAGGAAGAAAAAAGAGAAGGGGAGGGAGAGAGATAGAGAGAGAGGGAGAGAGAGGGAGAGAGAGGCTAGAAAAGAGAGAGAGCAAGAATGAGTGGGAGAAACGGACCGGGTATAACTGAGTGTAGGTGCGTGCAAGCAGAGCACGAGCAAAAGCACCGGTGTCAGTGACGATGTGTCAGCAACAACAACAACAACAAAAACAGCAGCAACAACAACAACAGCAACAGCAGCAACAACAACAACAACAAAAACATCAACAACAACAACAAAAGCATTCAAACGAGCACGACGGGGGGGGGCGCTCTGAATGAAGCGCTTCTACGAGACTTGGTCAACGAAGGCAGCAATGGCCGAATGAAGCGAACGCAGCATATGCACGTATATCGTAGGTAGATCAATAATCAGTTTGTACCATAGAATCCAAGCGACGGACGGCCACGGGGCGAATAGAAAAACCACGTACATTTTATTGTCTTCCACCTTGTTTCCCCGAAGCTCCTCAACACATCTAGTTCTGTCGATCCTCAGTCGACTTTATATCATGAGCAAAATAACAGAATCTTCAGATAGAAAATATTTGTCTACGGCGCATATTACAACAATGTTGCCGTGATATTTCTTTCTGGAAAAAATCCTTTCTGAGGCTTCCAAACTGATAATAATGGTTGGAAGGGTCGCTCGGGACCAAGTTCGGGGAACATTTTTACTTTAGTTATATTTTTACTTAAGGGGAACTTTAGCTGACGTAACCTGTCGCTCTTTCTGTAGAAGGATTGTCAACTAATAGAATACTTTTTGATCAATGAAAACGGTTGCCAAAACCTTTCCGGTTGAGATGTGCCTCTTTGCCCTAGTGGGAGGCTTTTCGCCGCGTGCGGTCCAGTCCCTGGTGACACCTGGAGTGAAGTAATGGATCCAGACTCGAAGGCGGTTACGAATCAGCTTAAAGATCCTTCGGATTTTGTCTCAAAAGTTCAAATGGCTCTTCGAAATTGACACGCGTGTCCGTTTTGGCTCAGTTGTTTAGTGTACTGCATTCGTTGCTAAAGCTATTGAGCGCCGCGTGCATGAGCTTTGTAAACTGCATCTAACTTAGCATTAATTGCCGTTGCAGTTAAGCCTCAAATCAGGTCAGTTAGGGATAACTGTAATAGGCCATACACATATGTATTAGCTGCATGGTTCAAACCTGCTGCGCAGCAGAAGACAGTGAACCGAATGAAACGATAAGCTTTTTTGGTTTCTGCAGCGCCTAAACAGCGTCGTTTTTAGGTACTGTAAGCGTACCAGTATAGTACCAGATTGAGATGTGCTACATTCTGGTCCTCCAGCAATCTACACAGCAGCATTGTGCCTCGGGCTGCTCAGAGGGCTCATCAGGTAAACGAAAAGATGTTGCGATGCTGTTCATAGCATATTATGGGCTCTCGATAGCCTCTGTTTTCTTTGTAAATCCACTGCTCTAATCTAGCTCCCAGCGAAACGTGGGATTTTTCCTTACAGTGTGTCGCGCGACCTGTGTGCACTTGCGTCTATCTGACAGCTACACCTTGATGCTCGATTGTGGCTTTTAGATTCGGACTCTCGTCGCCATAAACATCCACCACGCAGTAGTTATCTCTACTGACTGACCCGCTATACTAAGTCAAATTACTTCTAGATTTGTACGGGCCAGTAGCGGGTCACCACCCCGAACTGCGGTTGGGCTCTGTAAGTAACACTTTCTTAGAAAGCAGTCAACGCCGACAGTTTAATTCTATTTTAGACGGACACACTTTACATGTCTTTTTTGCTTGCACAATGAATTGCTATTTTTCATGAATGAATTACGCTGGTTGGGTCAGTTGAGTCAACGGCCATTCACTTTCCTGGCCAAAACTTTATGTGTGTGACCAGACCAGTATGTGGCGTAGATCATATAAAATAAAGTAACCGCCATGATTTTATTTGGTCTGTGCACTGGCAGGTATATATATTTTATATATATATATATATATATATATATATATATATATATATATATATATATATATATATAGGGGTAGCGCTATATTTCGCTCGTTCCGCTATTTGTGTTTCTACGCCAGAGCGCACTACAGTAAAACGAATACTGCAGAACTACTGGATTTATGATAGTGTGTGCTTATTATCAAGCGTGTGTCTTACTACTGCTGCTTTAACTAGAAGTAATAATGCAACGCAAACCCTAGCTTGTTCATAACGAGAATGCTTAATAGAGCAATTAGTGTGTCTACCTTCAATAATTAAAATAGGGACAAAGTGGAGGCGCCTTCTTTTTATAGAGGCGAGTATGCTCAATTCTTTGGATCGCAATGCTAGTCCTATTCTAGACGCACATTCCTGGTTAAAACTGGCAGTCACGAAGAGCAGCCTGTTTTGAGCTAAGCATTCAACCTCGACGGGATGCGGCAAGGATGATGGCCGGTGACTCTGACCCCAGGAATGAAAGATTCGACCCCGACCCAACAATATATTATAACTATTTCAACGTAAAATGTATTGGGCATACAGAAAGTAAGCGACTCATTGTTAACCTTGTACATATGATTATTGAATTAACCAGTTTGCGTACCTGTGTCCGTTGACTACTTAATATAGATTCATCATTTGGCCTGCCTGACATCAAAGCTTCATGGTAAAGGGCGAGCACTGTTTGCTGCACTATCGTAAACAATAATAATAACAGTAATAATAATATGCATCGTCAGCATCATTACTATTATCGTCTTTTATTTGCATTTTGATTGTGGTTACTAGATGTATAGAACATCACACACGCGTTTGCCTTACTTCCACTTTCATCAAAATACGTCAATCTGAAGTAAAGCTTCACGCTGCCGATTGTCGGCGATGCGTAAACGAAGATAACAAGAACAATAACAACAACATTAACAACAACCGTCGTCGTCATCAGTTGTTGTTGTTGTGGTTGTTATTGTTGTTCTAGGTCCAACAAATCTACGTAACCACAACAACAACAACCACAACAAGAACCAATTGTTGTTGTTGTTGTTGTTGTATTGTTGTTGTCCTCGCTTGTCGTTATTGTTGTTCTACCTTACCCAATAGACGAGCTCTTCTCTATCCTATCCATTTGACGAACGCTGTACGTGACTCTGTAGGCTGGAGCTGTTGACTCAGCTGAATTTTGTAGGCACACAATTTCATAAGGCATATTGAATTTTGCGAGAATGCGCTACATATTCTCGCTTGCTTCGCAAAATGTTGCAGTTTGGAGCGCGATGCCGAATAGATATTTCCAGGCTCGCGGTTACATTCTGGCAAACAGCCATGACGTTTTCTGGTGAACGACTTAAGCGTCAAACCGTGCCTCGATAGCCTGACGTCAATAATCGACCCAGTCTTTTCGATTTTCGATTATTTTCTTCACAGTTAATTTATTAACATTTGACGCTATTGATGAATTGTGGCAGGTAAACTTTCACCATTTTCGGCAGAATGGAATATGAGACTGCGGTACTGTAGATATGTGATAAATGGTGCCGCTAAATGTTATTTTCCGTTCTTGCTGAGACAACCTGTTTACATATATATATATTTTTTTTCCACCGGGTTTCACGCCCTTTTATACAATCGCCAAAATATTTTAAAAAATGCGGCTCATTCGGAAGATGGCTCCCTCTGTGCTTCTTGGTGACACTATATTTTTTTGCAATAAGCCTCTTCATTTAAAAATATGTACATTTTTCATATGTCGACGATGAAGAAATGCGTACATGCCCGTTGTGCCTTTGCGCCCGTTTCTTATATGGTGATAACACAAAAAATACTATGCTTTGACATAAAGCCTACCTGCTGGAGGCTTTTACTGTGGGTGCACTAGTTCGATGAATTTAATTATGTTTTAATTTACTGTCATTCGATGGCCCTTTATTTCAGAATTTCCGACGAATCGGCCAAAAACGCCGTCTGGTCGGTATAGAATACTTTCAGAAAACCGTCTTGCGTATTTTTTTTATAACATTTGGAGATTCGCTTTTCTATAAAAGTAAAAACTGACCAAAAATAGGTCACTGAGTTTTCATCAATATTACGGTCATGATTTAGCATAGCAGTCATATATATATATATATAATGTACACAGTTTGCACAACTCCGTACAAAGTCTGCACGTGCACTTAGAAAACACTTCGAGAAACTTTTCACGTGTGCATATCCTCATATGGAAGCCACAAGCTGCAAAACCGGGAGGTTGTGTGTCCTTAAAGCGTTCTCAACATAGGAGGGGTGACTAGCAAATAAACTAGTTGAGATATGTTTTTAAGGAGGGGAATAACTAGTCGAGATCTAGGTCAGTACGGTACAGCACAAAATGATTACTTACTGTTGTCATCTTGGCCTCTGGGGTTCTTCTTAGTTAGGTAATACTAGACTACTTGCATTCCATACAAAGTTGTCGGTGCTGTGTTTAGGTTAACAAAAAATTGACAGCAGACTGGCCCAGCAATATTTTGGCCGAACAAATATATTTATTATAAATTCAGCCCGATGTCGAACATTTTTGGGAACACTGGCTAAACGTTTTATTAAATACTTTAATGACATCAACAAAGATAATTATGATTGTGCAGCAGTTGATCTAGACAATGATTGGATACGGGATATTAGATTTCAATACATCACATTGGCTTGATTCCAGTTTTCCTGGAGTATAGTACTGAATCTACTGAAAATAGTTTTGGCGTACAAAAGCACAGTAAGCCAAGACATTACTTAAAATAGGTTGAATCTATCAATCTTAAAAACATTACATCAAAACTTAGAGGTAGAATATTCACCCATGTAGGTTAATATTACGAGGTGTGTTCAATCGTTATCGCGACTTTTGAATTTTCGCGGGTTACGTATATTCGAATTTCGATTTTTTTGTGGCGTTATGTTGGTACTCATGTCTCTCACTTATGCCGACAAGCTCGGCCATTTTGAATGTTCACTTAATTGTTGACAGCTGCTTTGCTTGCACGTGTTTTGGATCGTCTTCGATTTTTACCTATTCAAAAAAATGGATCAAAGAACCTGTATCAAATTTTGTGTGAAAAACGAAATTAAGTGCGCGGATGCATTCCGAATGTTGACTGTGGCATACGGAGAAGCTACCTTGGACCGAAGCAACGTTTATCGGTGGTACAAAATGTTCTCAGAAGGCCGAGAAGATGTGAACGACGAAGAGCGTGCCGGACGCCCGAGCACTTCAACAACAGACGAAAAAAATAATGAAGTGGAGAAAATGGGATTGGCCAATCGTCGAATCACCGTTAGAGAAGTTGCTGAGGACCTAAACATATCGATTGGCTCGTGCCATTCGATTTTTATCAATGATTTGGGCATGAGACGGGTCGCCGCGAAATTCGTACCAAAATTGCTCAATTGCGACCAAAAACAGCATCGCATGAACATTGCTAATGAGATGTTGGACTCTGTCCGCGACGACCCAAATTTGCTCCAGAGGGTCATAACTGGTGACGAATCGTGGGTTTATGGTTATGACGTGGAAACCAAAGCTCAATCATCTCAATGGAAGCTGCCGCACGAACCAAGACCGAAAAAAGCGCGCCAAGTTCGGTCGAATGTGAAAGTTTTGCTGACAGTTTTCTTCGATTGCAGGGGCGTGGTACATCATGAGTTCTTGCCACAGGGTAGAACGGTCAATAAGGAATATTACCTGCAAGTTATGCGCAATTTGCGCGAAGCAATCCGCCAGAAACGCCCGGATTTGTGGAAGAACAAAAATTGGCTTTTGCACCACGATAACGCCCCTGCTCACACATCGTTGCTTGTGCGCGAGTTTTTGGCCAAAAACAACACACTAATGATGCCGCAGCCACCGTATTCCCCAGATCTGGCCCCCTGTGACTTTTTCTTGTTCCCTAAACTGAAGAGGCCCATGAAAGGACGACGTTACGCTACGCTTGACGAGATAAAGACGGCATCGAAGGAGGAGCTGAACAAGATAAAAAAAATGTTTTTTTGAAGTGCTTCGAAGATTGGAAAAACCGTTGGCACAAGTGTATAATATCTCATGGGGATTACTTTGAAGGGGACAAAATAGACATTCATGAATAAATGAATAATTTTTGAAAAAACACAAAAGTCGCGATACGTTTTGAACACCATATGTATATAATAATAATTCAGATTCATTAGTCAAGCTTCTGCGATAGCCACTTAATATATCTGTTCTTAATGCGGAAATCATTTGTATGTCCTAGATGACAAATAAAATTGTTTATCTTGATTAAGATATCGCACTATGTTTTATTACAAATGGCTTATAAAAGCTTCATATCATTGTGGAATTGTATGCATGGTCTAAAAATAATCCAACGGAACTATGTTAGATGCGAACTATGAAATCGAAAGTATCAGCATGCGCTATACTGCAACAAAAATATCTGTTAGTAAGAGACGAAAACAGCAACGTTAATAACGTCAAAAATCGAAAAAATACGTCATATTACATATTGTATACAAATACAGAAGAAATCTGTAGAGAAATGATATTCTCAACTTGTTCTAGAGAATAAAATAACGGAAGCAGTTCACATAGCACATTACAAAGGTGATGATAATCTTGGGTTACCAGCGCAAGCATATTCGACCACCAGAATCCTTGATTGCATCTTCTGTTTGTGATTTGCTTTTGTTAGTGTTCTTGTTGTTGTTGTCGTTGTTGTTGCTTTTGCTGCTGCTGCTGCTATAGTTGCTTTCGTTGTTGTCGTCAGCATTGTTGTTGTTGTTGTTGTCGTCAGCATTGTTGTTGTTGTTGTTGTCGTCAGCATTGTTGTTGTTATTGCTGTTGCTGTCGTCAGCATTGTTGTTGTCGTTGATGTTGTTGTTGTTCCTATCGTCGTTGTTATCTTATTAGTACTGCTGTGATTGTTACTGTCCCCCTGATTTTCTGGGTGCTTAACCTTAGCCTGGAGACGTCGTCGTCGTTGTCGGATCGCTGTGGTTGATGTTTCGGTTCATTTTTCGTTCGTTTTTTCCACAATATGGTCGACTGGGGGTGCGTGGGGGAAGAGGGGTAACCTAGCAGCCCAACAACAGAAATCAAAACCCTGCATAGTATTTCTGCCGCAATGAATGCATATGTTCACAGGTAGGTGCTTAATATATGCATGTGTTGATGGTCCGTATTTCAGACTGCCCGTTCTAGCGCAATAGCGAGCTTTACCCCGAGCACGATCCTATATATATATATATATGCATGATAATCATAATAATTACAACGGCAATTGTAATTCAGGTGATCACCGCACGACGTTTGCTAATCCATGTGCGAATGGATTTAAAGCAAGTCAAATCAAAGGGCAAATTAAATATCGAACTTGAATACGGCTCTCACGACTTCCTAGCCGTCACTAACGGCAGTCGAACTCCGACTGCCATCGTCAATATTAGTCCGCAGTATGATTTTTTGGCGTTTATCGGCGGCTCAAGAAAGACGATGAATAGGCTAAGACTGTGGTCGAATCACACGTGTCCGCACACGAATCCATCTGCTTTTTTACGTACGCATTGTTCACATGGCTTGATTGGGTTGAACAACCTGACAGACAGATGCGCGTGCAGTGCAACCTACCCCACTAGTCGGCAGCCATGATCCACCAACTGTCTAAACGAATACCCAACTGCCAGGCTGTAGGGAGCCGGCTACGTTCGGCCTAAAGTACGACAAACCTACTATTTTAAGGTAAAGCAGCTGTGCTACAGGCATCACAAATGGTTTGGCCCAAAACTCAACCGGTGAGAGGAAAATCTCAACGGGGATGTATGGGATGTGCGCTATATATATTTATATATATATATATTCCAACTGGTGAAACAAATGTATTTCCCTACAACCCTTACACTAGGTTATTCTGAGGCCGTTACAGACATTTTTAATCATGTCGTTAAATACTTTTTTATTTTAGACAGTTCTCCAGTGCAAAACGGGAATATTTATTTTTTAGTGTATATTGTCGTTGTTACCCTATTTGTACTGCGCAAGAAACGCAAAATATAAAAAGTCACGTTATATTCATCCTATGAAACTATTTATGGTATTAATAAAACACACTTATTAAAAAACAGGTGCACAACCTCCATCTTACCACATGGCGTGTGTGATATCTCGAATCCAGATGGCTTGATTGTTCTCTTTTTCGAAATTTGAGATTTAGGCGCGTTGTTCTAATCTACGATGGAGGACAAGCCCACTCCTGAAATATTTCCGCCATCTTTTTTCTAATCGTTTGCATTACTTCTAGCCGTGCCGTTGATGCTTATATTTGAAATACCTTATAACGACGAAGTCGTTTGCGATCTAATGATACTTAGTATCATCACTCTTGTTTATAAAAATTTCGAAAAGCAAGGAAGAAAACTACTACCAGTTTCCCAATGCTCCATACCTTGTGTAATTTTTGAAAAATGAAAAGTTAGTCACCCCAAAAAATACGTCATATTTTTAGCAGTCAACGACCTATTAAGCCGAGGGCCGTAGGCCGTATATATATATATATATATACATATCGCTCGTTGATAATGTGCTCAGCTGCCTCGGATAGGCAGGAGAGCACACTTAGAGGGCGGTATGCTGAGGGGTCTTCTTGTGGCTTGCCGGGTTTCGGGAAAAGGGTTAGACGTGCCGTTTTCACGTATAACCCTAGTTACATAATTAGAAGACAAGAAGGCGCTGTCGGACAACCAACATGGTTTCCACGCATTCGGCTATCAGCAAAGTTCTAAGCGTAGCTGAAGCACAGAAAAATTCACCAATTGCAAACAGGACGCACTGTCTGGCCATCCTTATTGAAGTCGAAAACGCGTTTAATACGCCTTCATGGGACGCCATAAACCAAGCACTTTGAAACAAAAGCGTGTCTCCCTACCTACGACGTGTTCTCTATATCTTGGCGGATACCCGATAACACCCCCGCATGCTAGGTCTCGAACTGGCTTCACAAAAAACTGAAGCAATTCTTCTAAATGTAGTCTGGCGCGTCCTCTACGGAATCTAAATTTACACCTGAAAGGTCATCCGGTAACACCCACGCTCATGGTCAAGTACCTGGACGTGACCTTGGACAGGGCTCTCACAGCAACACCTCATTTGCGCTATGCAGCAAAAAAGCAGCCAAAGCCTCAGCAGAGCTACGGAAAATCCGCCCACGGACCAGAGGAGCTCAACTTAGCACGAGCAATTCGCACAGCTTCCACAGCAGCCGTATAGGTCCTTTCCAGACATATTGCATGGGACCTAAGAGTTAAATAACTAGCATCAAGAAACCCTTTAATCAACGTCCTGGCCGAGAAAAAACTAATCAGCAGAACACCCGACACCCTAAACAAATGGAGCGAGCCAGCAATAAGAAACAATCCAGCCGAGCCATCCTGGATATTGGACAAAATCAAAACTTCCTGATCTCAGAAAATGCTACAGCCTCAAATACGGCTCGCTTACCTACCCACTCGCGCAACTGCTAATAGGCCATGGTGGCTGTTTTCAGCAATACCTACACCGCATTGGTAAAACTGACTCCCCTGTATACCGCATGTGCAACTCGGGGGAGGCGAACGACGTAAGACACTGCTAACAACGGTGCGCCTGTTTCGACACTGACCGAGAACTACTGTCCCGGAACTTACGACTGCAGAACCCCCAGACATGCCAACCGCTTGTAGAGGCGCTCCTCAAGGATCACAAATCCTGGATTATCGTAGGAAGATTCGCAGAAAGTATCTCCGAGGCGGAAATAACCGCCGCACAAAGCCGAGCAGCCTAAATGATCAGAAGAATGGCCAGGTGAAGTAATCTCGTGAAGAGAGTACTGCGACCACCCCCCGACAAGGGGCAATAAGGATAACTGGATTTTAGTGGATGCAACTCCCACACTACCGTGGCTTTAACAACGACGCCCGGTGTGCGTAACGCAGGTTTTACCAGTTACCTCTATAAAAAAAAAAATATATATATACATATTTGGATTTCCAAGGTCATGCTTAAAGATTGCACAAGGATTTGCTCCAAAGCTTTCTTTACTGAAGCAGCTTCTGAGATGGCCACTGCCGCAGTCTGAACACCTATTGTTTTAACGGTCTAGTTGTGGCTTTTTTGGGACCTGAGTGAAAAGCATGGTTATATTTTACTCTACGTAAAGAATCATTTTTGCATAGAGTGCTTGCTTTATAGCTGGGGTGTCTTCGACCCCCTCGATTAGAAGGATGTCCTAGTTCTGTAGGAAAGTGGCATTTTTCCTTAAAGTGTGACTGGGAGCCTTACAATCCATAGGGACATTAGGGCTCTTGACCTGTACGATGTCTTGAAGGATGTTACATTGTGCACCTGCAAATAATAGCATTCTATGGACTACATCGGGAAGGCGGTCTCGGCACACAGTTAAACACTGTTTTAAAATCCATAAACCGCTTAGTTACGTGGTCCAAGATTAATGTTGTTGTCTACTGCGTTGGTTGTTGAACTATTAGGAAGCAACCCATGCTCTCCAGGTTGTAGGTTTTGAATGACAATTTTTTTTAAGTCGAGCCACAACGAGTGACGTCAGTTTTCAATATATGATACTTGCTAAAGCACTTCCACATAATGGAGGTCCGCTATATATTTTATGTGCGTACATTAAGTGTCAATATTGGCCTTTAGATGTGCATATACTTGCTTGCCAAGCTATATAAGCTCGAGTGTTCTTGTTATAATCAAGAACAGTTACAAGTTCAAGTGAGAGCTGCGTAAGCGAACATGTCGCACGAGGGTCGATAGGCCCTGTCAGAGTAGCGTGCCAATGACACTGGGCGAAATAACCCGACACGGCCCTTACAGAATAATACTGCTTCCAGGTTTGATAGAAAAGCGACGATGATAAGAAAGTGATGGTGAGCAACCATGCCTGAATGGATGCATATAAACATGCATGCATCGTGCCAGGCTAAAAGTCGCACGGCTACAATCACTTCCTAGCAATCACTTTTCTTGGTATGCAAGAACACAACTTTTCATTGAGCATCCAAATGCTCGGTGCGTTTGTCGGTTTGGCCTGAAGAAATTCGCTTAATACGACGAGGTAGGCCGTTCGTCGCTGAGGGAGTTATCTCCTCACTTTCCTTTGGAATATAATTGTGTGCTAAATATAGAAATGGTAAAGACACTAGTGTATGTATTTTCTAAAAGTGCGAATTACTATAAATAAATATATATATATATATATATACCACTATCACTAATATTATGAGCTTTTATTTTGTATAAAGTGATATTATTTTCTTGATATATATATATATATATCAAGAGAATAATATCACTTTATAAAAAATTAAAACTCATACATTTAGTGACTGGTTACGGCCGTTCTGTGGTACTTTATCTGGAAATAACTGTAGATATATTGTAGAACTCACTATTCATAGCAAAGTGCTTTGTTTTTTATTTATAATTCCCGCTATTAGCGAAGCACTTTTTCTCTGGCCACTTCTGTTACTACATAAACATAGCGCATGCATAGCCATAGCAATGTTTATAATCGTATAGTACAGCTTGAACAGCTTGATCTACCCGTGCTGGAGTATCGCAGCTAATTCTCATTCACAGAAGAACAACATACGATTTCTGTCGAACTTAGTCGTTATTAAATACAAATCTGCATGGTTGTTTATTTACATTAGATTACAGTGTACAGGTTGTCCGCAGGTTGTCTAGGTGTATATACATACAGCTTGGGGGGCATGTTTGGGTCAAGCCAACATCATTTGCTTGCTTGATCGATTATGGCCCACTTGCTTGCTCGATCTGTAGCAGTCGGGGGTGGCGGAGGCGGAGAAAGTTGCCGCTGGCGCCATCCCATGTGTGGCGCCCCTGCTTATTATAACGGCGTCATCTCGATCGAGCCTTTCCACGTTAAAAAATCGATCAGTCAGTCCGCCAGCCAGTCGCGTTAGCCATAATCTCCATGTGCCCATTGATATCCATCGAGTAGGCGACCGGTACATGCGTATATATATATATATATATATATATATATTTGAACCGAGAACAATTAATACACAGGTGGAGGTTGTAAGTATGTCTCGTAGTTGAGGTTTGATTTCTTGGCGCATCGCGACCAGCGCTTGTCGCTTAGACCAGTACACAACACTTGAAGAGCTGTAGAGGCGTAAGCATGTATCGTACAGAGACGGTGTCCTCAGAAGAGTCAGAGAGAGAGAGAGAGAAAGCGCAAACGGCATTCATGGCGTGTCGAATCGAACCCATGCCGTTGTCGTTGGTGGCATTGGTCGTTGCTGAGATTCATCTGTGAATGGATTATAATCACATTCATCATCCTAAACCTTGACGTTATTGTTGCTTTTAATGTTATTGTTGTTTCCGATGTTTTTGTTGTTGTTGCTGTTGCTGTTATTAGTGTTGTTGCTGTCTGTCGTCGGCGTCGTAGTTGACTTCGTCATGTTGGACCGACGTTATATCGATATACAGTTTGCATCACCTTTACCGTTGTCTGTCTATGTTTATTTATCTGCACTCCCCAATGAAAACTTCCTTCGGTCCTCTTCGAAACATCTTCATCTTTACTCTGCTGTCTTTACCTCATTCCCTGTTAGGACCTCATTGAAGACTTCCCACCACGTTTCTATACTCTCATGTACAGCGTCTAATTGCGCCCTTTGTAAGTTACTAACCAACCGGGGGAAAATCAATTGTAGACATCGTTTGCGTTTTTGCTCGTATCTATATGGTGATCGAATCTGTATGATCATTTTTGCTCGTCTTTATATGGTGATATCGTTTCCGGGACAACTCTAACTGTTCTAGCTGTAACAGCCGAAGCAGCAGCAGCCGCAACAACAAAAGCCCCACCAGTCCCACCTATATGCTCGCAAATGTTCGCGGTGTACCCGCGAAGCCACGAACCAAACAAAACCACTGTAACCATTCTAACACTGCCTGTCCTCGATACAGGCGACAGGCGACAATTGCAATGCAGGATACAATTCGAATGAGTGCTGATTGTTGCCGAAGACGACATGAGTGCGTCGCCGTCTTCTCTTGACTTGGGTAGGGTTTTTCTTCTTGTTTGATGATGTCCTCTCTGCACAGATACAACTCGACGACTTGGAATCGGAGCAAGCTTCCCGCACGTGAATTCCACTCCTCTCTTCCCTGATTTCCTCTCCTCTTCGCCCTTCTTCTTTCAGACCTCCCCCTTCCGTCCGTTCCTTCCTCCATGTCCAGCTCGACTGAAAAAACGACCCACGTCTGTGAACCAACCCCCACGCCGATCACGCCCCGCTGCTTGTCGTCAAATGGTCCGGCGCCCCCCCCCCCCCCCCGGCACGCCGGAACATACGACGGAAATGAGTGTCATAAGCACATCACCTTGTACGTGCACCTAGCGATACGTTGGACGTATGTGTCCGTCCGTCCGTCTGCATGTCTGTCTGTCTGTGTTTCTGTCGTCTGCCGTTCATGCGTCACATCACAGCTGTGTGCTTCGACGGATTCCTCATGTATGTGCACGCATTTCATTTGTGACGTTGTTCATTGCGGCGACGACGACAACGACGGGACGCGGCCGTTTCGTCCTCCACATCATCACCACCATCATCATCATCATGATGGCCATCGGTGGTCTCATCACCGCTCCACCTCATCGGTGGTCTCATCACCGCTCCACATCATCGGTGGTCATCACCGCGTATCGAACATTGCGTGTACGATACACACATACGCGCCCAATGCGACCGTATTCGCGTTGAGCGTACGTACACGCCAGTGTTGGCATTTTGGCACTTCGTTGGCGGGCTGGTCACCTCAGTCGCTGTCAGGTCACCCACTCTCATTATCATCATCATTAGGCTGCTCCGCTGCTCCGTCGTTGTACCGCCGTCGGCTGCGGGGTAGATGTTGGAGGATAGCGGCGCGCTGATCCTTACGCCGCCGTGATCCGCGCGGATCTGCGCGACGTAATGTCGTCGGCATCGTTGTCGTTGTCGTCATCGTTGTCCACCACCATAGAGGCTCGTCCAGCCGACGTCGAGGCGACACGTGATGGCGAGATGGTCTGTCGTTGTTGGCCGAGTTGGCGATCATCTCTGGCTCTCTCTCTCTAGAATTGAGTCTGCTCGTGCTCCATCTCCTCAGCCTTCTCCGCCGACCGCCGTACAGAGCGGCGGATCAGTGAGCTTCGCTTCTTCTGAAAGTGCACCACATGTACGGGCACGTTAGCACGTATATAAAATTTAATATGTATATATATATATATATATATATATATATATATATATATATATGTATATATATATATATATATATATATATATATATATATGTATATATATATATATATATATATGTATATATATATATATATATATATATATATATATATATATATATATATATATATATATATATATATATATAATGTATTATATTGAAAATAGACAGATACGGTATATATATATATAGAAAATATTGCAATGATTTATTAATCAATTCCAATACATTTGCACACTCGGCAGTGCTTGCCTAAATATATATATATATATATATATATATATTCATATGGATATACATAGACAAGCAAAGAGTAGCTAAGTTGTTTCCATGGCAGAATAATCGAATTTCCGAATTGACATATAATCCCCCAAAACAGGAATGACTTTTCATCACATATTTAGATCGACTGTTGCCTATGTATGCAGAGCAGACAGCAGACCCGCTAAGCACCGTTGTCGACACCATCGTTGTTCGGGCGTATCCGGCACACGACTGCTTGGACTACTGACTATTGTTCGGCGGCGTTCTTATTGCTTGCCAATTTGATTTGACCAGCGGACAAGCTCGGCTTATTGAACTGGCTATGCTACACTCCCTATGCTAGTTGAAATGACGCGTGAATGTAAACCCCATTTTTTTTGTCGTCGTCGTCGTCGTCTTTCCGTTGGTTTCGGTGACTGCCCTATGGCATAGCCGACATAGGGGACACGCGATATGACTGCCGGCAATAAGTGGCAAAATTGATCGAAAACCAATTTAAAATAGGCGGCTCTATAGCCGGCAGGACAAAGGTGCATGCGTCCAGTGATCTGCCACTATCGAGCAAGCTACCGTGCAAGGATGCTCGAACTCCTTCCTGTTCACGGGGGTTCGCATTCCGCATTTGCACGGGGGGACGATGGCGAGATCGCACTTAATGCATCCCACAGACTGCGTAATCGATTTGTATAATGTGCTGTTTGTCGCTGTTCGCTCGCTCGCATTTGCGCGTCACGCGTCATTTAGGAGAGACAGAAGAGCTGATAAATGCAATTTTCTAGATTTCTGGACCGCACACTTCAACGGTACCGATGATTTGGATTGGAAACAAAATCATCGGGGCTTGTCAGTCATCTCTTGTTGCCTCGGTTGACTTGATAACTATCGATCTATTAATAAAAAAAATCACTAATCTATGAAAAAATAAATCACCGCATCTGCAGTTTGTTGAGGGACTGATGCATGTTTTCACACAAGCATGCATATGTATATGGCAAAACAGTGTAGGATTCCGGTAGACCGCACGGAAACATACGAACTAAAACCTATTCTGTTTTTGCTTCTGGACTAGACAGATTTCAATATGCAATTGATCACCTCATAGTAGTAGTAGTAATAGTATTAATAATTATCGATACTGCCTTTTAGAGCGCGCACTGCACGTTGCCGTCGACACGTCATGCAATTAATTACCTTTGTTAAAACTTGAAACCTACTACAGATTAGTGAATTGCGCTAATCTGTAGTGTGTATACTAAAGTATACGTAAATCTGTAGTATATATACATGAAGAAGCATCAGCGAGACTTAAGCTCTCTCACTCTCACTTGATGGATGAATCCTTAAAGTAAGTACTAAAAAGATAATTAACTACTCAGGTGTTTTCGTACGTAAACGAATAACTTTCATACGTGCAATGCACGTACGTATTGTTCTGGGCGTATATACATATACATATATAAAGCATCCACCAGCGTTATCGCCGTTTTTGGGGTTTGGGACAATTCCGATTCTCCAACAACTGCAGCAGCAGCAGGAAATGCAAGTGAGGATATGTGGATAATCAACAGCCAGTGTATATCTACATGCCGCGCCTACGTTACATGGTCGATCAGACAGCTGACCGTTGGTTGATCAGAAAGGGATAGACAAGGAAAAAGAGAGAATGAGAGAGAGAGAGGTGGGAAAAGGGAGAGAGAATAAAGGGAAAAGGGAGATCGAGAGAAGGAAAGAAGATCTTTATTGTTTTGCTTTCCTCACGTCTTTCTGCTTCCGTCGGCTATTGCTCCGCGGCCCCGTCCATCTATCCATCTATCCAACCGTCCGCCTCGCATCGGTTGGCGCTACGAGATAGGCAGACAGGTAGATAAACGTGCAACGGGCAACGCGCAAACATTTCATATCGGTTTTCTCCCTCGACTCCCTGATCAACACTATAATGGCAACAGCCAGCTAGTTAACAGCCACATCGAGGCTTGGCAAACGAAGCAAACGAAGTTGCCGGACAATCTGTAGTCGGCGACGACGGATTCGTTGCCGCGTCCGGCACGTCCGACACGTCGGGCCCATATGTCACTTTGTACAAGTCATTGTTGTTGTTGCTAATGTTGTTTGGTTGCTGTTATTGGCAATATAACAATAATGACATGAACCAAGACGACAACATGGACTAAAACAACAACAACAACAAAAACAACAACAACGACAGCAATAACAGCAACAACACCAACAGAAGCAGCGGCAGCAGTAGTAATGTCTACGGCTCAGCATGCTATAACAGCATCGACACCTTATCGCGCGGTTGATGCCGTCGCCGCCGCCCGTTGTCCGTCACCCCAGCGGGGGACCGAGGTGCATCACTGGTTGAATGGGGTGTGTGTTGGGGGGGGGGGGGGGTGTGCCTGCGTGCATGTGCGCGCGCTTGGGGTGTCCTGGGGTGCTCGCTCCCACGGTATTCAACCTGCTACTTTTGACCACCACTCCCAGCTTCGGCATCGGCCGCCAGCCTCATGGTCGTCGTGGCTGTCGTTGGGACCATCAAGTTTGTCATAGTAGTAATAGTTGTAGTATTAGCCGTCGTCGTAGTAACAGTGGCTGTTGACGTATAGGATATGCCCGATCGAACGAGCGAGAGGTTAAGGGAGAGAGAAAAAGAGAGAAACCCAATGAAACACGTGGAGGGGGAGACTCACCCCCCAGGCACGAGGGTGGTACCCCCGGTGGTGACATGGAGTAGTGTCGACACATGGAGGCGAGGTAGTCTGGAAGAGCGATACGTAACAAGCACCTACTCGTTGACGCACGAACGTGACGGACGAATATAAAGGGGGAAAAGGAAAGCGGAGGAGGGAGGGAGGAGGGAGTGCAGAAGGGACAATTACAGCTTCGAGCGTTGCGGGGTCGAGACAGATCTACTGACAAACAGTAGAGAACTGCAGAGGTTGGCGGCTTTGCTGTGTGTCCAGCCAGACTTTCGCTCGCAAAGCACGAACAAACAAATAAACAGATAAACAAACGTTTACATACACACACGAGCGCCTGTTGCAGACAAAGCCTGACGTGTTACTACTATTCCAGTCTCTACGTTCTCACTTGCGACAAACCCCACCATCTATTGACAATAAAGACTGTTGCTTCGGCTGTTTTGTCGCTTTTGTTGTTGTTGATAACGTTGTTGTTGTTGTTTTTGTGTTAATATGTTTGTTGTTTGTAGTGTTGTTGTTGCTGTTATTTCGCGCGATATTGTTGCAGTTGCTGTCTACCTTGTTGTTATTTGTAGTAATTATATATTTTTATTATAATTTAGAAGAATATATATAATGCTGCACGGCGTTGCTGCTCGTCGACCTAGTTGCTCCTTCTGCGCGCCGTAGCCGCTCTATCGTTCACGCCCGTGAGGAAGTTCTGCCCGCCCCCTGGCGCGAAGGTCCGGGTCCATCCAGTCTCTCATAGTTCCGAGCACTAAGGTCGCGTTACCTCTTTGGATCTCTAGGGACAGTCGCTGGGAGAAGAAAGCGTGCGCCCTCTCGTCCATCGTCGCCTGCCGTAACGCGTCGCCAACCCGAGAGATTTGTAGTAATATATTTGTTGCTGTTGCTTATATTGTTGTTATTGTTGTTGTTGCTCCTGCTACCTCTATCGTTGTTGTTTCTGTTGCTGTTGTTGTTGTTGCTGCAGGTGCTTTTGTTAGTACTGCCGTTCTCTTCTATTCTTGATCATGTTGTTGTTGCTTTTAGCGTTCTTGTTGTTGTTGTTGTTGTTGTTATTGTTGTTGTTGTTGTTTTTGACGTTGTTGCTGTTATTGACGTCGTTGTTGGTATTATTGTTGTTCTCAATATCGTATTTGGCATTATCGTTATGGTCGTTGCTCTTGCTGTTTTTTTTTGTTGTTGTTGTTGTTGTTGTTGTTGTTGTTGTTGCTGTCGCCGTTGTCGTCGTCCGTGTTGTGGTTGGTTATTCGGGTGGGTTTGTCGCTGTATAGTAGTCGTCATTGTGGTCTTCCAGCAGCGGCGCGTGGATGGCAATTGCCGTTTACAATATCGCGGCGGATCTTGAACCAATTTGTTATGCTGCTCTCGCGGCCGCCGCCAGCTGGATCAATCGATTCCACGTCGTATAGCTGGCGACCGATGTGTCAGTTCGATCGGGTTATTGAAATGGTCCTGCCCAGCCTAACTGGCTCACTAGCGCTGTGCGGTGTGGACACCAGGCGGCCACCGCAGAGCCGCCAAGCGAACTCGCCGAATGCTTTGCTGCTGGCCGGCCAGCCGGCCATGACCAAAATTGACGCTCGGAACCGTTTCCGATGACCCAGAGCCGCGCCAGTCGTTTGCACTAGTAAAAGTCGTAGCAGAGCTTACTTGTCAGCCCCTCGGTCGCACTGTCTGCCTGTCCCTCTGTACGTGTAACCGGCAACAGCTAAACCGTCCAGCCCCAGCCCGAGCATATTCAGTCATTCATTCATTCACTCATTCATCAATTTAATCATTCAGTTGTCGATCATCAACTTCATCAAGATCATCATATTCTGCAAAGTCGCCGTATCCATCCGGCAGATCGACAGGACAGCGTAGGCCGATAGGTACACGCAGGGAAACAACATTATGCGACTAAGAGAACAACAGCAGCAGCAACAACAACAACAACAACAACAACAACAATAACCTCGACAACAATAACAACGACAACAAAAGCAATAACACGGGACAACGACAACAATAACAACATCGACACGAACAACAAAAGCAACACCAACAGCAGCGGAAAGCGTACCAAATTTGTCAACGCCAGCCACAGCATTGATATAACACCTACGACAGAGACAACCACAGCAACAACAATACCGCGAATAACATAATACCAACAACGACAGTTATACGAATAGAAACAACAACAATTGATGACAACAACAAACCTACCGATGACAACAACACCCACAACAACAACTATTTAGACAGCTCCGCCGAGTACGCGCACAGAGATTGGCTTAGCTACGCGTATAACGCCCATGAAAGTGTAGAAAATCATTCAACCAGCACTTGATTGTCAGTGCACCGTAATGTAGCACTCGTTTAGTTAAGACTTGGTTGTCCCCCCAAGTAAAAATAAATACTATATATATATATATAATTATTTATATATATATATATATATATGTACAGCGTGGGTCAACCTACTTTGGCGCCAGACTTAGGGGGCTGGTAGATTTTGTTAAAATAAGCATTTTGTTCAATAGGAAATGTTTTGTTTAGAAATGACAGTTAAATTGTTTTTTTCCATTTTGACGATGTGGCTGGCTCGCCGGACCTATACATCACAACGTGTGTGATTACAACAAGAGAGAATTGCCAGTTTTGCCTTATAATCCAATTTGGGCTGCGAACGAGAAATAATCGTGCTGAGAACGGTTTGCGGGGATGTTATTGGCGACGAGTGTACCGGCGGGACTGTATATAACAGTCGCGAACGTTCTCTCGTAACATAATAGTACTCTATGGGACTCCGACGTCGGGTTGGAGGGGGAGTTGGGATTACGGCTCACCGTAACCATATGACGAAACGAACCACCGTCGATTAAGTATTAAAAGAGCATCTAAAATGAAATACGCCTTTTCCACGATTATGTTTGTTTTAAAAGCGTAATGGCAAATTTTGTTGGTAAAAAAATTTTGGTATCAGAGAATCTCGATTTTTGTAAATTATTTTTACTATGACTATTCGTCTCTCGCTATCCAACGTTAAATGCTTTTTTTAGACGAAATAACATTTCTTTCGAATTTACTTCCCCTGAAAGGTCCAGTTTCTCCAACGAAGTTCATCGTGCTATTGCAATCGCACATTTTATGAAGTAATTTTCGGCCAGTTACATTGGTATAATATAACTTAGTAAATTTGCTGTCATTTCTGAACAAGGGCTCTCTCCCCACCATTCCACGAAAAAAAACATATCTTAACGAACTCTACAACCTCCTAAAGTCTGACCAAACAGGGTTCGAAAAAAAATTCTATAAATATATATATATATATAAATAGCATACCACTCCAAAAGTCAGAAACGTATAGCCACTACCCATGCTCTGGGTTATGGCGTGATAATAGTTACACTGAGCGGTGGCGCCTCAGTCTTCCGCTCTGCCTTCCTTCGCTGCTCACCTTCGAAGTAAACTGTTCCTCGATCGGCCGAAGGATGTCCATGCACGAGATGTCAGGATTGTAGCGAAGCAGCGTGGGAAGGTCTCCGCGGTCTTCGGCGAACGAGACACGCTTCGAGCCACGCGCGCCCGCCAGATCGGCGACCGAGGGACAATCGCCGCTTGATGACGATTTCTTCAGCAGTCCTCGTGGAAACTTCACCTGCTGCTGGCTGCTGTTTCCGCTACTGCTTCCGCCGCCGCCAGACAGACCCTCGAGATTAGCCGATGGGGATCGCTAACAATTGTTGCGATCGGACGACAAACAAAGGCCAAGAAGAACAAGAACAATAAAAGAAAACCGAAGACGAACGCAGAGAGTGAAAACCTCAGAGTTAGTCGTGCTAGTGAGGTACCCAGTCTGCTGGGCAGGCCGTGGCCTAAATATATAGTAGGTAGTATATAGGTAGTAAAATATAGAGACACGCGCACACAGCCGACGGTATTAGATTCAGACCCAGTAGTCCCACTCCAATTCTCGCAAATGCAATGCGGTTCACTTGGTCTCCGGATGGTGGACCGGATCTCTGTTTTTGAAGTAATAACTTCGAACTCATTCGGCGTTCGTCGCGGCGGGTCGTGTACTACTTAATAATGATAATAATAATAATATTAATAATAACTGAGATGTTAACTGAAACATACGGGACGAATTATAAATCATTCTAGAACGCAGAAAAATAAGCTACTTAATTGAGTATAAAAATAAACTTTAACAAATTTGGCTAAATAGAATTAGTTGAGCACTCGGCAACGTTAGGGTGCTTTGCATCTTCATGTGTATATAACGTAACTGGTCTTTGCAATGTGATCATAACTATCTTTCGTGTGAATCCGTTCAGTGAACAACCACGATTTTCGTTACGCAAATGTTTCTGGTGGCCCCGTTACAGATGCTGAGCTATCCTGTCTTCGTATAGTGGTAGTTTATATGATTCGTAGGTTTGTAATCGGATGTCTGTATCATTCTCGATATTGCCGCTATGACAGCTCGCGCCGTGGCCTCTACTTATACCCTGGCCGCGTGACTCTTGCGCTATTTAGCTTCGTCTATTATTCGCCCGTACTCTATTGTAATCTAGTGTCCAGAAAGATCGACGCCACCAGCTGACTCGTATCACACATCGCAATTCATATAGATTTTGACGTGATTTTAACCAACATTCGGATAGTTATATAATTAACGCTCTAGTCACTATCGCCTTGCCGCCTGTAAGGCACCAGTAAGCCACAACATTTATTTCCCATTGAACTATATAGAAAGCCCAATGAACGCTCACAACGTGCGTATAGCTTAACTTTCTGTGAGAGTTTTTATTACCCCGTTTTGCAACTTTCTTTGTTATTGATTGTGGGCGATTGAAGTTATTGCATAATTTTTGAAGTTATTTCCGTCATCTAAATGCCAACAAAAATACATGAAAGCCAATGTAAATGCGATCGATTCCATAGTGGCACCCACCAACGGCTTTCATAATAAATCATAGTGTCTGGTTAAATATATATATATATATATATATATATATATACATATACATATACATATATATATATATATATATATATATATATATATATATATATATATATATATAAATATATCCACACGCAAACAAATACCGGGACACCGGAAATAACCGGTTGTTGTTGTTTACGTGACCTCAAAGGTCTTATTCTTCGTTTGTGTCCCGTTGCGGTGTCATATTATGGCGGCAGGCCATTGGAATGGACATGGAGATAAACCGATGACAGCCGCATACGCATCCCTATATAAATATATATATATATATATATATATATATATATATATATATATATATATACACATACATACATACGTGCAGATACATACGCGCACTTATGCATAGTCATGGCTTAGTTGTGCGCTAAGTATTCATGACACCAAACAATGTCGAATCACTCATTCGACAGTAGCGTTTACTTCTTCTTCTTCTTCTTCCTCCTCCTTATGTACTATCTACTCGAATCGATGGCTCAAGCTGTTTATCGCTTATCCAACTGAGAGGGCGTTCATGGACAAATATGGTAACAGTATGGACGGAGGCTGCTCTAGACAGACACCTCTCAATGCGGTTGGTTGTCTGGACAACGGTCGTGCTCTAAATTTGGCTTCATGGCCACCGGCCTGTTGGTGGTGGTGCTGCTGTTGTTGTTATTGTTCGGACAGCGTAGACATCACACGCCGAACACAGACAGTGGCAGATACAGGAAAAGAGCGAGACACTATTTGTTTCACTTAACGCAAGTAAAACAAAAAGCAATGAAAATAAACTTAGTTTATTTGGAATGTGTTGAATTTTTCTTAACTTTGTGTTACACTGACCTATTTCTTTATTTTGTATTACACTAACCTATTTCTTTACGTTGTATTGCACTAACCTATTTTTCTGGAGAATTAGCTTAGAGAGTGGAAATAAGAGCCGAGAGAGAGAGAGAAAGAGGGGGGAGAGAGAGAGAAGGAGATCTAGAGGAGCAAAGGGGATAGGGAGAGAGAGAGAGAGGCAACCACTAGGGATAACGGCAGAACTAGAAGGTTAACCAAGAGGCAGACATGATGACATCTGCACAGAGATGAGGGATTCACGACTTCTCGAGTACAGCAATCAGTCACAAGCCCGGTGGAGTCGACTGCTTATCGGCAGTCTCAGCAGCTCGCCGGCAGCTCTCGAATCGAAGTTCTACCAACAGGGCTGACTTACTTTCAGACAACGACCGTTGCAATGACACACCGAAGACGCCAACAACCGCAACAACAACAACAACAACATTAACAATCACAGGGGCTGCCCCTGTGGGCGTCCTTCCGCTGTCGGACACTCTGCCCAGTGATCCAGGATCATGTTTGCTGTCCTATTATGAAGCTAAACGACACAAGGTGCCCTGCATTACTGCACTGCCGTCACTATCAGTGTTACTATGGCTGTCAGTGTCAGTATCGTCTCACGATCGTCTCCGCAAGTAACAAAAATAACCAGCCTCATTCTGGCCGACGTAGCCACCAGTGTTGTTGTTGTTGTTGTTGATGCTGTTGTTGTTGTTGTTGTTGTTGTTATTGTTGTTGTTTTTGTTGTTGTTGCTGTTGTCGTTGTTGTTGCAGTTGTTGTTGTTGTTGTTTTTGTTGCTGTTGTCGTTGTTGTTGCAGTTGTTGTTTTTGTTGCTGTTGCTGTTGTCGTTGTTGTTGTTGCTGTTGTTGTTATTGTTGTTGTTGTTGTTGTTGTTGTTGTTGTTGCTGTTGTCGTTGTTGTTGCAGTTGTTGTTGTTGTCGTTGTTGCAGTTGTTGTTGTTATCGTTGTTATTGCAGTTGTTGTTGTTGCAGTTGGCATTGTTGTGCTATTGTTGGTGTTGCTGACTTCAAAAGTTGCTGCTGTTCTTAATGTTGTTTTGGTCGCTGTTGACCTCGTGTGATAACCGTGTGGCACCGTGAACTGCAGCAATATCTTGTCTTCCTGCCCTTTCGTTCGCTCGTAAACAAAAACAGGAAGCGGCTTCCATTGCGCAACGGGACAGACAGTTTCTAACCTGCTAACATAAGAATCAGGCAGACGTTGGGTAGGTTGAGCTTGAATGGGTGGGTTGTTTTTTGCTATTTAGTGCTCCTACTGCTGCCGCTGTTATGACCGTTGTTGTTATTACTGTTGTTGTTGTCGTCGATTTTTTGTTATTTTTGTTGTTATTGTTGATGCTGTTGATACTGATGCTTTTGCTGTTGTCGTTGCCGTCTTGACTAAGTGCATAGATAGCTGTCCGATGATTATCTCAGAATTACACCGCCTCTAGCTGTAGCGGTTCGATCTATCATCTGCAGATTTATTCGATCTATTGGTAGCAGGAGGAAAAAAACAGATGGCAGAATCGTTCTCCCTTTAGGCAAACACTTATTAAAGCGATGCGAGCTATTAATCCCGTGACACCCCACGCACGATAAAATGACGAGCTCGCGGCAAAATAGGAGATATAGAGTCAGAAAGGAGGGATATATATATATATATTTCTCTCTTCCCTCGTAGAGGAGAGAGGGGAGAGAAAAAGAAGTAGGGATAAGATGAGACGGTGAAAATACTGATCACAGTATCTAAGGGGTCTTGTATCGTGCAATTTTAGTATTCGGTCTTCTTTTCCGTTCGCGCCACTACCGCTGAAGTGGAGCGATTATTTATATAGGTCGCCTTATGTGTAACTATATATATATATATATATATATATATATATATAGAAATTGGCCGTAGTGGGAGCTCGGACATAATGGTAGTGGCTATGTTGAATAAGACAATAATTAAGAAACGCCAATGGACGCCAGCAGTGAGCGAGAGAAAGAGTGAAAATAAACATCAAATAAGAAAAATCAGGAGGTCGGGAGGCCACAGCCACTGCTTAGACTAGTTAAGCATTACTAGCCAGATTCGCGCAGCACCACGTGCCGCGGAATCTGTTAAGACTTACCGCCCATAGATATCTGTGGCTACGATGATGCAGATGGTAATGGTTGTTTTTAGTCTCGCTATTCTATTTAATAATAATAATAATAGTAATATTATTAAAATATAAGGTAGAGTAACACATATATTATATATGTATATATATATATATATATATATATATATATATATATATATATATATATATATATATATACAAACATATAAAGATTGTGTGTGTATAAGCATTACCACATTGTCACAGTAGGAGCAATCAAAAAACGATGCTGTTTCAGTAAGGAATTCAATCGGCTCATATATATATAAGAGAGAAAGACATACTTATAAATTGAGTGGTATATCACAGTTGTACAAAAAGCAAAGTCATCGCAGTTGAGCGATAGCAGGATCCAGTAGACATTAGAAGAGAGAAGCCTGGGTGTTGGCCTCTGTTCTGTAGTATTTTTTGTCTCTAGTTCATCGTGTATGAAATACGATCAGTATTCACCATTCTTAGGCAGCATGAAACTGATAGAGCTGTTATGACGCAAAACGGTTTAATCTGCCAACTGCTGTCAGCGTAACCAGGCCCCAAACAACAAAGTGCCCATGTACAAGATAAGCCGTAGAAAAATTGTGCTTGAAATGTGTTAAAGTTTATGCTGGCGCGTGGGGAAGTCTTTTCAGATTGTGAACTTACCATTAAGAGTTACCTGACCAATTAGCTAGCAAACTTACAACGTACCCGTAGAGTGAGATCAATCATCAGATTATTAAATGTTGGACTTTAGTAGAACGCTCCATAGCACATTTTAAATAAGTAAAACCGCCGGCATCATTCACTATGCATACTATCTATATTATACGCCATATCATGCCAACGATATGCTTGCATACTGTATAATGTGGACTTTTACTGATTTAAGACTAAGTGCCGTTCGGCCGAGCCAAAGGCGTTGTAATTGTAATTAAGCAGCGCTTCAATTGATGAGGCTGAAGTAGAGCAGCCGAAAGAAGGGTGACCCCCGAAGGTGAACAAGATCAACAATACTCAAATACGATTCTAAAAATAACAACGGGAGCGGTAGCATCCAAGCAACCACAAAAGACCAACAACACGAAAACGTAACCAGAAGGCGTCACGTGCCATCTGCTGTTCGATAAAGGTTAATTCAAGCGCCTACACACATTGCGGAGCTCCACGGTTTCAAAACGCTGAGACCGTCGGTGAGTGAGACCGACCGTAAACAACACTAATCGAACAGTCTCAATGTGTGGTTGTGCAGGCGTAGATGCCAAATAGCGTCGAGCCCGGTGGCGTGGTGGCATAAGTCTGCGCCTCGCAACCAAAGGAGACACATAGGTGCGCGGGTTTGAGCCCCCACCATTGCACATTTGTATTTATGCGGGTCCGTCTATGAAGCAATGTGAAAAACAGTTCCGTGGACGTTAAATCTTGGCTGTGGGTCAGCCCGAAAACTTTAGATGCCCAATGGCTGTCGAGCCCACTGGTGAGTGCATTCGCCTGCGCCTCGCGATAGGAGGAGACACATAGGTGCGCGGGTTCGAGCCCCATCGTTACACATTGGTATTTATTGGGGTTTGTCTATGAAGCAATGCGAAAAGCAGTTCTGTGGACGTTAAATCTTGGCTGAAGGTCAGCCCAAAAAGAAAGACGCCACAATAACTGGCAGGTAGGCGGACACATCTGAATCACGGTAGTGCACTTCGAAGAGGTTCAGGCGACGTTAATATAGAGATCTCGAAACAACTTGCTCGGCAACAATCGTGAAAGCAGAGAGAGAAATGAGAGGCTAGACTTGAAAACCTCGATTTCCCCCCCCCCCTCTAGCTTGACCGGTGGCCAGGGCGCGCCACATCAACGGATCAGCACCCACCATCATATCCAGCTGATGCACGAAGGTGACCAGACAAGAGCCTTTGGAACTTTATCTCTCATATAGAACGATGGACAAACCGTCAGTCAATGGTTCAACACAGGCGGACAGCTGTAAACTTCCGCGCCAGTCACTAGCAATGATGGTGCTTATGATCGCAGTGTGACGATGTTGATGATGTGCAGTGTGACGATGTTGGTGATCATGATGAAGATGGTGACAATGACAACGGCACACCTTTTCCATTGGCAGCCCCTCCCCCTCCCCATCAATAAGGCGTTTTCCAACTGCGACGGACGCAAACGAAACCTTATAAGGTAAGGAATAAGCGTTAACGTGTGATCGACTGTCAATTGAATGTCTGCCCACTGGTTTTCAACCTACACATACATGAAGCCACCCCGTTTACTATCGCATATCGCACATAGGGGGTGTATGTTAACTCGCCTCGTGTGTGTTTCATGTCACTTGATGTGGGCACGTCAGGTGGCAAACACTTCTTATGGGCGCCGACGACAACATTCTGACATAGACTGGGTTTGCGATTGCCCACACCAGTTGGCTATGCGCCGCTCAGCAAGCATGCGTACCATTCGCGAGTCACACACGAAACGCAATAGGTGTTCTCGTTGTGGAATGTGGAGAATGCGTTTTTTTGTTTTGTTGTAACAACAGCGACATTGGCTGTTGTTGGTCGGCGTCTCACATACAGACTACAGTTGCTTTCACTGCAGCGGCGCGGGCAATGTCTGGCGAATTGGTCACGACGATGACACTGTGGCAGCTACCGCACTGTCGTTAAGGACTCGAAGGGGCGATGGACGTTCGCTATGGATGGACAGTTAGACGTGACGCGTTTGGATGGAAATGTGGTGGACATGTCATTGGAAATACTGGCGGCACACCCCCGGGGGGTGACAAAGTTAGCTGCGGCGGTGAACGCTTGACGTTTGTTGGTAGTGCGACAATGATCGATGCGGCTATCCGGCTAAGAGGCGGGTGCAAAGTCGGCCGTTTCCTGCTGACCAGACAGATGTCGCCTGGTCAATCACACTCGTTGCCGGTGCGATGCGCCCTGCTGCGATCGAATGCTTTTCTAATTAGTAGATAGTAATTTTTGAAAAATTTCTAAAGTGGTAGATAAAAATCTGACCACATTCGACAGTGAATTGGACACCGCCACAATGTACAAAGTACAAATCGCCGTACAAATGCTCCCGATTAGCGGACGACGTGCCTACCATTTTACCTGCCCTTTGATCGAAGCGTTCTCGAAGCGGACGTAATATGTGACGTCGTGACTATAGTTTTCGTCACAGTAACATAATACGGCATAATCCACTAGATTATCGTCATTGCCCTGTTCTGGTAAGACCACACCTGTCCGTTCCACCGCATTGTCTTTTAGTTGCCTTGTGTTGCGTGTGTGAATCTAAGTATGTATCGTTGTCTAATGTTCGAATGAATGCCGATGCATATATATATATATATATATATATGCATATATATACTTATTTTCATAAATCTATATATCGGTATCTACGAATATATGTGCATAGCTATATGCAAATAAATATGTACGTCAGCGATGATAATGATGTCTCAAATAATATATATATATATATATATATATACATATATGTGGGTGGGGTGGTTAGGGGACATGGCTGTCATCTACCGGGGTGTTGCCGGTTCGATCCCTTTTGTTGATCGATCTTTCTTTGAGCGATGCTTATAGAGAATAGTTAATAAAGAATATCGCTCAGGGTCAGCGACCATGACATCGCCAGGACCGTTGGTAAAAGCCCTAGATATGTCAACATGTTCGCCCATGCTGCCGCTGTAAGTGCCTCTGATGTTAAAGAGTGACATGCATACATAGGTACATATGTCAAGCGAATAATAAATACATATACGTCTTATGTAACGTAAGCGAGAACGTGAACTTAACGCAAACGATGATAAGATGTTACAGCCAGTGTGCTGTCAACTAGTTACGTGTCAAGGCGACTAATCGATTATTAGGCATTTTAAATATATGTGGATATTGAGACACACTATAGATCGAGTACAGAGAAACGGCCATTAAATACAATAAGCACGTCGAATATTAACTAGACAGTTAGCTCTTAACACACGATGATGATAAGGACTTTACGCATGGCGTATGAATGAAAATTCGAATCAGCTAGCCAGAATATAACGTTAGTTAATTTCCAATGGATTGTTTGATTAGTCGCGGCCAATGGTGGCAAACGCAGCAATGTGGTGGGAAGATAGAATATTGACTACGCCAGTTAACAGATGCAGATCAACCTTTACGTGCTCTACTCTACTCCCTGCCTGTCTCTCTCCCTCCCTCGCTATGCGAGACTTGTCCAGGTGATGCCACGCACCATTAGACCTGTATACGCCTATAGGCTTCTTAGTGAAGCCCCTTAGCCCTCGTCGTCTCGACGATGGCAATGCTGTGTGACAATGCTGGTCGACTGAAGCCCAAGCGGCAGCTAGTGAAGTCAGACATCGACGTCTGCATCCTGGATGTGTGTGTACTGCACGTAGGTGAACGTAGAGTGCGTTTGAATGGCCCGAGCGTGCCGGAACAGCGGTACGCGTGGCTGTGTGGCGCGGTTGAACATAAAGAATTGTTACGGTGAGAACTAGAAAATCATAGTGTAAATAATAACGTCGCGGAACGGCCTGCGACTATGATGCCATAAGCCGTAAGTTCTACCCGTTACGCGTCGTGACGGGTATAACATGCCAAGGGCTTGTTACTTGCGTAATTATTATTATTATTATTATTATTTATCGGCTGCCCTGACCCCAGATTGCCCTGCCGTTCAGTGTGCCACGCGTTCTGAGATCGGGTGTTTTAACATGGCGTTCTGTTGTTGTTGTTGTCGTCGCCGTCGTTGTTGTCGTTGCTATTCTTGTTTTGGCTTCTACTGCTGCAATAGGTAAGTCGAGTGGTGGCAAGCCAAATCGCCGCAATTGTCCGGCCGGCACGTGATCGGTGCGTAGGGTGCCCGTAGGGCCCGACAACCACGTCGGGGCTCGGTTCTATGGCCCCTCTATGCAACATGCGAACAAACTCATACATACGTCCACCTTATAACAACAACGTCAAACACACGAACACAGCGATACGAGTGTCTGCCTATACAGAACCAGACAGACCACCACGCCCTTCGTCAGCTTGTTTGGCGGCGTCAATCTTAGCGTCGTCGATGTTCTGTTTGGGCTTTCGTTTCGTGCTTTTTGCCAGCCAGCCGATCCAGAGCTGTCAGCGAGCGCCGCGTGTTGTTGCTCTACCCGGCGGCATAACAGTAGCAGAAGTAACTGGTGCCGCTGCCGCTGCTGCAGCAGCAGCGACGGCTACCGTCGATGCTCGCGCGTACGAGGTGCAGAAAATCTTTCCAACTAATTCTATGATCGAATATGGTACGAAGATGGTGCTCGCGTTAACCACGACGACGCGAACAACGAGACGACAGCAACAGCAGCAGCAGCAGCAGCTGATAATCGACCAAACACTGGGCTCGCACCTGTGATTAGCTTTCTCTTAATATATATATATATATATATATATATATATATACGTGTAATTATCCACAACAACTACCATCGAAAAGTTTTACTAGAAAGCGGAAACAGCTCGTTGGCCCCTGTTTGCTTCTGCGTTCTATTATTTGACGCACGACGAAAGGTGGAAGCGTTGTGTAGCTGCCGAGTGCTTGAGTACCGAGTAAAACTTTTAGTGTACTAACCACAGCATCTACTTAATGGCCTATATACAATATATATATATATATATATATATATATATATATACATATATATATATATATATATATATATATATATATATATATATATATATATATATATATGCCATCTTTGACACCGAGTATCGCGAGACGTACATCTAGAACAGCAAACAACGGATGACAAAATGCACACTCATTGTCCTATATTTGAGATCTAAGAAGTTAATCACGTATGACTCCTCGGGCAACGACAAAATCACCAGTTTTCGGCCAACGCACAGCTTTAGAGCAGAAGAACACGCCGTTACCAACGTGTCTTTCTACTGCTACTATTGCTAACTACTGTTAAGCCCTAACTCAACGAACTCAAGCAAGTCCACTCTTGAGCGACAAATCAGTCCGTCCGGCAGTTCTCTAAGTGCCGTATACTATCTCATCCAGCCCTTTATGCTGGTAGATGAAGGTGTTTTTTAGTACTCTAGTCTATACTCCTAAATATAATAATAACGTTAATAGTAATAGTAAAATAATTACAAAAATGCGCGTGATTAGTGCCAGCCTCTCGCCAAACTTCCAGCCGCGCCGTGTGGTGCAAGCTTTCTGTGTATCTACCGGCTGTACTGGGACGCCGAGCAGACCGCTGAATTCGCATCGTCGCAAATGCACACGTCACGGTGCCAGCATGACGCCAAGTCAAAATAGACAACTAAATATATATATATAGAACAGCGGCACCAGTAGTCTGTGTCTATTTTTGGTCGTCAAGTGACCCTATCCTGCATTTGTCTACTTTTACGGCGACCCTTATTCCCCTTGGAAAAAACCAAGAATCGCCCCTGTCAAAAAGGTAGACGGTTCATCCGTGGACACCGGATATACCACTGTTGGAAACCAGACGATTCAATCTGCGGGGCTTCCTAATCTAGTGACTATCAGCGCACGCCGTGCGTAGGGCAAATGTTACGTTCACATTTGTGAAGGGAGTGTCTATATATATATATTTTTTTTGTTTTGTTTATATATATATATATACATATATATATATATATATAGAGAGAGAGAGATAGGGAGAGAGAGTATCGAAATAACAAGAGACCACAAAAATTGAAGGTTGTTTTTTTATGGGCAGTTTGGTCAAAATTGTTGTGTTTGTTGCTCACTGTCGATTGCTTGACAGTTTTTGAGAGAGAGAAATAGCTAGGTAGAGAGAAAGAGATTGATGAGAATGATTCGAATAGTCTCATACAACTATAGGCTTCACTTCGACCTCTAGCAGAGAGAGAGAGCGAGAGAGAGAGAGAGCAAGCACACCGCTATTAGCTACCTACTATGTTTGCATTGTGTGTGGTTTAGCGCACGTTTGCGTTCGCGATGGCAATACTTACAATGAGGGGATTTTGTCGAAAGGGCGTGACGAGAGGCTCTCGGCTGCAAGGGCTGAGCTCAATGATCTCTTCAATGATTTCTTCAATCTCGTCCTCATCATCATCATCGTCGTCGTCCTCATCATCATCATCATCCTCATCGTCCTCATCGTCGTCGTCGTCGTCACTACCGGCGTCGCCATCGGCGTCAATATCAGCCACATGAACGATTTCGTCCAGGGACTCGGCATCCTCGTCGGTGGCCAACTCCTCATCATCGTCGTTGTCGTCTTCAGCCGATGAGGGCTCCTCGACAATCGGCGCCACCAGCGGCTGATCCTGGCCGGTTAGCTTCATGCTGAAACAATGCGAGCAGTGAATGTTGAGTGAAAACGGTTGTTGGTTCGACCGGCTGTGAGACCGATTGTGAGTTGGATGCAGCCGCCCCTGATACACAACTGTAACTGGTGGGGTGCGACACCAAGCTATGTGTAGGTGCTGGTCCAGCCCGACCTGGATCGCCAGGGCTTCAGATGGCAGGCACAATGCGGCAAAGACACTCCGGGTTGTTGTTGTTGTCGTCGTCGCTGTTGCTATTGTTGACCAGTCTGGTTGTGCCACTCGACAACACCAACAACAAAAACAACAACAAGAATATCCTGCGGTTTTGCTTCTGCAGTTCCTGCAGCTGTACAGTGAGAAGAGAGATGTAGAGAGACAGCACTGTTGAAAGGATGAAGGCCGGCAATTTTTGGGGTTAGCCCAACCAGTGTTGCAAGCTGCTGCTGTTGCTGCGTCGAACACGAATTACTTGGCAGCAGTTAGCTTTAAACCAGAACAGAACGCTGATTGTGTCTCAATCATAGAGATCTCTCTTTTTCCATATCGATCTATATATCTCTCGATTGCGCTGACTCGCGTTCACTTTCTTTTCTCTCTGTTTTTGCTTTCTAATAGGAGTTAATTGAAACAACATCGGGACAGGCAGTAGTCATAACATTGGCCAGGGCAGCAGCAGCCTAAAACTATCACAAGAATACGAGCAACCGATTTGACTGTCGATTTTGACTGTCTGAAATCACTCGAGTACTGCTCAGCGTAGAATGTGATTGATTGTAGAGTCGGAACACACGATGCCGTAGTAGTAGTAGTAGTGGTAGCAGCAGTAGTCGTAGGGAATGCCGCGTCTACGCTTGTCAAACGTGACGCGGCAACGGAGTTCTACCGGCGGTCCTACCCTTTCCCGCGCAGAGGTCGTCGTTACAGGCTTTACGCCGCGTTCGAGATTTGAGTGAGTCGACCCGACCTCGAGGGCGACGGACGAATCGCGGCAGAAGAACAACACAACACTCCAATATGGAGAGAATGGGCGAGCTTTACAGATACAGATCGCCATAGGTTTCGAGACCAAACGGAACGGAAAGAGGCAAAAGAAGAAAAAGAAGAAACAAATAAACAAGAAAGAGAGAGGGACAGAGGGGGGGGGGGAGAGAAAGAGCGACTAGACAAAACACGATCAGCAAGCGGCGAGATAGCGCCAAGTAGCAAAGGTGGGCAAATGGACCCCATTGGGGTGAGGTGGTCGTGTGCCAACACAGGAGTCCAGCGACCACATCGGTACGAGATGCGCTATCCGACGACACCAAGTGAACCTTGTCCCACACCCACTACCTGATTAGACTAACGATATATATCGCATTAGCCTGTTCAACTGCTGTAACAGGGCACAGTAAAGGAAACAGCTAGAATGTGTCGCTCGACGCGAGATCGTATCCGTCGAATGAGAGCTTTTCCGTTTGGCACCACTTACCCCAGCCGTACCATAGAGACGCAGATGCATACGATGCGTGCGGAACCGCGAACACGACGATAAAATTGCATCCCCCTCCGCCCGATATGTACATACAGATATAGTATGGTTTTAATTTATAAACGCTGCACAGTATGTACTGTATGTATATATATACATACTGCTTTTTGCTAAACTGTAAACCTCTAGTTACAATATACAACCATTATAGAGAAGATGATCCTAAAGTAAATCCTAAAAAAAGATCCTACAGTGAGCTCGAGCCATACATGGTTTGGAGTGAGTTGATTTTGTCGGTGAGCTGCTTCACTTGTTTGTTGCATTGATGTCGAACCTCGTCGACTTCGGTTTCACGCCTCATATTCAGCTCCTTCATCTCTTTGCTGAGTCGTTCCTGCCAGTAAAGCTCGACGTTCCTGAAGTCATCGGCAGAAGAAGATCGCAAATCGCATCGAAAAGCCAACAGAGAACATTTTATTTAGTTACCTGGATTTGTATGAATTGTGTCCAGTTGCGTCACATCGTTACGTTCTAACAATTTCGCATTAGGCCTGTTTCACTGCTCGGATACGGGGTTTGTGTCATGTCAAAAACCGACTATCTGCTTCAAGTGATTAACACCAGTCAGCAGTCGAGAATAACAGATAGAGCATATGGGTGTTGTCGGAAACTTTTTAGCCATTTTTGCTCATAATATATGATTATTATCATAATATTCATACTACAATATCCAGTGGTCGATGGTTACACAAATTCACGTTTGCGTATGTATATATATATATATATACAGTCCCTGAAAAAAATATAGGGCCACCCATTTTTGTTACATTTCACGCATTTATTATAACCAATCGTGTAAATATCACAGTGATACATGCTCACAGAGTAACAGCAGGAGACTTCTATCGACATTTGGGGTCTCGAATTACTTTGAACCACGAGATTTTCACATTTGGCACAGCTACACCGCGAAAAAATTATAAGGCCACTAGCAATATACCTGTTTTAACAACTGAATTAAGCGGATTAACGGCATTTAGGCTAACTTTACGGCATTTAACAACTACACTTAATACTCAGTGAACTTCCCATTAAGTCGGATAACCTCAAAAGTGCGGTTTGGTATAGTGTTAAACAAATTTTCGATGACGTCCGGCAAGAGCTCGTCTCGAGCCTCGAAAATTGTTTTTTATCGGTGTAAACTTATTGTTCGAGCCAGCTCCACACATTCTGAATCATATTAAAATCAGGTGAGAGTGCAGGCCAGCGAAGGAGTTCAATGTGACGTTGGTCGAACCAGCTTCTGATCAGCCTGGCGGTGTGAACCGGGGCGTTATCGTGTGTAAAAACGAAGTCTGACCCTCTCATCCGCTTAAAATGCGCCGATTGCTCTTTTAGTAAATCCCCGTAGCGCGTCGAATAAACACGACCGTCTTAAAACACAATCGACGACTTTGTATAATACCCGACAGCAGCCCAGATCACTACTGAACCGCCACCTGAGTGACGTTTTGACAAAATTCGTTCTTCCTTGCGGACATCGTGCGAATATTAGAAAAATCGATCCGATTCATCAAAATAAAGCTTTTTTCATCCGAGAAGCAGCACTCTATGTCACTCAGTGGTCCATGACATCGTATCGTGGGCACTCAGTGGTCCATGACATTTAATCGTGGGCGAAGTCAAGACGAACTTTCATCGGTCAGCGGTCAATCGTTGTTTTTTCTTGTGTTTTTTGCCAATGTGTCTTCCAGAGGAAGCTTTGCACATTTCGCACGTTCCTTTGCACGTCGGCCGCCGCCGCAATTGCCCTCGCCGAGGGCGCAGAGTTCGACGCTTTCTTCAGAATTGCAGCTTGTTTCGTTCCGAAATAGAATTTGGACACCCGAAACTCCTTTTTTACGGCGTATTTTTTACCTAATTAACAAAGTTATTTACTACTTGGGCACAACGCCCCAATTGACGGGAAATTTTGCGATTAGAGAGGCCGATGTCCTTATAAGCCTTAATATGGGCCTTTTCTTCATGCATGAGGCGCCAGCCTAAGCCTATCGTTTCAACAAAGAAAAAACTTCTAGTAAGAGGTCTGCCTTTGTTTCTGTCGAGCCGTTAAATGAGCCCAAAGCTCGTAATTCTGCTTAATTCACCCGTTAAGACCCGCATCTTGCTAGTGACATTATTGATTTTTCGCGGTGTAGCCGTGCCAAATGTGAAAATCTCGTGGTTCAAAGCAATCAGAGACCCCAAATGTCAATGGAAGTCTTCGTTGTTACTCTGTGAGCATGTATCACTGTGATCATTACACGATTGGTAATAATAAATGCGTGAAATGTGGAAAAAATGGGTGGCCCTATATTTTTTTCAGGGGACTGTATATATATATATATATATATATATATATATATATACGCCTGTAGATCCGGCCGGGCATTCTACCTGATTTGGTTGGAAGCTTCAGTTCGAAGCTTGATAACTTCGTCCTGCTTCTGTCGCAGTTGATCCTGGACATCGCTAAGCTTTTGTCGGAATTCCTGTAGCTGTTCCGCATCCTCGATGCGTTGTTGGGTGGCGGCGCTCGTAAACGAGTTCACTCCATGGATGTACGCCTGAACGCTTTTGTCGACCTGCAAAAGCATCGCCGTTATACTAGCAGCTGCTTTCAGGAATCCTAATGCGCGTATTGAACTTAAGGCTTTAAGTTTTGAAAAAACTTTGAGCTACACGGCTCACCAATATATATAAAGAAACCTGGCGACGTTTTTGAAATTTCAATTATACAACACAGGTAGAGTTTATATATATATATATATATATATATATATATATAGGGTAGACTAATTATTTATATTTACACATAATTTCCACAAAGTTTTTGTGGCGGTGAATGCGCATGCATCGAAGCATACCTTCAAAACGCATTTTTGAGTGTTTTCTATCTCTATGCTCCGATGGCTTCAAGCACCGATTCGCGTAAATCGTAAATTGTAATACACTCTCCACTACGCGGCAAATTTGAAAAACGTCCCCATGTTCCCAAAATGTATACAAACTCATTTATGGGTCCACGTGTATACGGGTCTCATTGTGGTGCTGGAGCTGTGTTCGTTATCCTAGGCCAGGTGGATTTTATTACCCAAGAGTACCGTCAGGCGAAATCTACGTGTATCTATCGGCCGTCCGCCAACTGACCGGGCAAAGCTTAAACCGGCAGAAACTCACCGACGTGCCACTCGATAGACGCCACGAAAGGACGACATCAATTCAACCTTGCTGTCGAAGGCGGTTCTTCGTGAGCAGCAACAGAACAATTAGCGACTATTGCCATCAACGCTTATGATGGCGATGCTCATTATTATTATTATTAGTTGTAGCGTGCTTACACACTATAGACGTCAAGCCCGGTGGTGTGGTAGATTAAGTCTGCGCCTCGCAACCGGAGGAGACACTAGATAGATGCGCGGGTTCGAGCCCCACCGTTGCACATTTGTATTTATGGGGCATGTCCGTCTATGAAGCAATGTGAAAAACAGTTTCGTGGACGTTAAATCTTGGCTGAGAGTCAGCCCAAAAACTGTAAAAAAAAACTCACTATAGACGCTATATTACCTTGTTGGTCGGGTCACCTTGATCGTGGCCAGCGCCCGCTGTAACAAACAAAAGCAACAGCAACAACAAGCAAAGTCAGACTAAAGTTGTCCTTTAAACTTAACATCATCTGCTGTCGAGGTGGGGATCGGCAGCGGAACACTATTTATAATTCAATATCATATAGGATTAGTTGTGATTCACTTATGCACTTACTGATTAATCATCAATAATTCACAGTCACGACTGTACATAGTAGTGGTAGTAGTAGTAGTAGTAGTAATAGTACACAATAGCGGCAATAACAACAACGTCAACAACAACAACGTTAACAACAATATTGTCAACAACAACGGCGTCAACACTGTCAACAATAATAACGTCAATATCAACAACGTCAACAGCAGCAAATGTGGCAGTAGGACAACAATGATTCACAAAACGTATTACGGTTATAGTTAATATAATATTTTCTCTTTTTCTTTTTTCTTTATTAACTAGCAAGCAGCAGCAGCTTGCTGCAGCTTGCAGCTGGCTTGACGTGGCTCGTTTATCGATTGGTGACGGCGACGACATCACATCGACACGTGCATGAACGAACGAACGCCATTTCGTGTCATCTAGAACGCGGACAGCCAACGGTCCGAGCTTTTTGACCGAGCTTTTGCCGGAATAGGCCGGAATGAGAGCGCGCACAAGCAAGCGAGAGAGAGAGAGATAGTGATCGAGGGAGAGAAACGGCGAGATAATTACCTAGTAACAGCAGCTAACTGATACGTTGCGCCCGGCCTCCGCTAGCTTTCAATATATAGAGCTGTAGAAATTGACAATCGCCGATAAGTGTCGTCTATCGGCGATTAATCGAAAAAACGACGACATGCTTACACACGTATATATATATATATATATATATATATATATATATATATATATATATATTATATATTATATATATATATATATCTACGTGTGTATAAACAATAATGTATATATATACAGTGGCGCTTATACACATAAAGAAGATGCAACGCTTCAATTAACTTGAAATTACACAGTACACGAAGAGCTTCGCGGAGAGATCAAAATTAAGTGAGGAGCAAAACAGAATGAACGCAGAACACAAGGAGCGCGTCCGCCAAGCGTTGAGATAAGCAGTAACTGTCGCAGCACCGCAAGAACAATACCATTGGCATACCAACGGCAACATCGAGAACAGCAACAACACAGACAACAACAACAAAAATAGCAACATCGAGAACAACAACAACACCGACAACAACAACAGCAGCAACAACAAAAATAGCAACACTACTAATTGTCGTATAATGTCGATAAGTCTCGTATAATCGTCATAATCGTCGTCACACTGCTTCCTCCATAACCACCACCCAACTAATCGCAGAGCAAGCTAGTTAGGCCTCGTATTTGCTTGTCGGTCGTGTATATTAATTTTAGATAGTATAGTATATAATTCATGGGGAGGAGGAGGAGGAGGAGGAAGAGGTGAGTTCAGCCCCGTGTGCACAATAACACCGTGGTCGGCAGATAATTACAGAGTTTCACCCGCCTCCTAACAGTATTGTTCTTGACTACAATGACGGCGGCGACAATGAGTTCCGTTGTTGGTGCCTGACCAAGAGTAGCCAAAACGGGGCACGAGTTGAATTGGCATCTCGACAGCGTATAGTGAGTGGCAAGTAGCAATAGGGCAGCAAGTGGGATCGGATGGGATAAGAGATGAGATGGGATGAGATGAAATGGGGGACTATTCAATTTGCTGACACCGTTCACCTAATTTTTTTTGTCTACATCTTGACCATCGCCGTGTGAGTGATTGCGATACATCACCAGCCACATCGGCCAGTTTCGACCTGTTCGTCGCGACTTCATGCGAGTCATAATCGATCAATAGATCTATTGATCGCTCCATCGATCCCCTGGTCAACCAATTAACAATTCGTCTCCATAGTGGAACAATTCTACGGCAGCAGCAGCAGCAGCAGCGACGGTGGAGCCATATGAAGACCGCTATGATATGCACATGAAGCACACATCGGCAAGCGGCTACATCATGTATTGTCTATTAGACTTCACATAAATTTAACACACTTCACTAGCTGGTGGTGATGATGATGATGATGATGATGGTGGTGATAATATCGGTAGCTGTAATAGTAATTATATTCAATTAACAAAAAATTATTTGTTTTTCCTAGTAGTGACTACAAGTAGAGCAACTACAGGGCGATCGGTCAATTCGCAACGAGCCACATCGAATGTCTTGAGACCAGCATTAACAGTCGTCGTGGTTGACCAGTGTCGACAGGCACAGTTTTAAGTCGACGAGTGACGTGTACTCTTTTAGATTAAGAACCCACATCTTGAAACATAATCGTGTCCATCTACAGTGCAGTCTAATTGCTTTTTGCGATTAATGTTATTTTATTTTTATAGGGGTGTACATAGAGAAGCGGTGTCGAATGGGAAAGCACACCCTCGAGCTTAAATCCAGGACCGAGCTGCTTAAAAAGCTGAGACAAGACAACTGGGTCGTTTGATTAAGAACAAGAACCTGTTTGACGTAATTATTGAGGTACAAGCAACGTAAAGTCAGGCAGAGTTGTCGTCATTAGGCCTCCAACCCGGACTACCAATGCCAAAAAGTGTCAAATATATATCCATGGAGACTCGTGAAGCAATTGACCGAAAATTAACTCAACTTGTGTCGAGGCAAATTTGTTCAATAAAAACATTTTTATGTACATGCAATGAATGTTAGCATACCCCCCCGCCTTCCCCCCTTATGATCAATAAAAAAATTTCAATCAAACGTATTGCTGTTAGAAATACTCGCACACGTTCTCTCAATTTACAGGATGCGAATGCACATTCGTAACAATCAACATTCAATCTGTATATATACACACACCTAAAGAAAGAAAAACATATGTTATTTTTAACGCTCTGACACCCACATGTCGTAGCTCCTCGTAATAGGGTAAGATAAGCCTGTGATAAGATAGCGTTTAAATCTAGCATCTATCGTCATCGCTCTCTCGTTACTGGACCTATTATACTGCCGGAATTCTCCAGCAACAGAGGACAATGTTCAACCAGGTCCAGCGGAAACAACCAACAATATTGCAGCGCTCCAAAAGTTAGCCAGCAGTAAACCTTTCCTGATTAAGCTAATAAGACTTTGCTAATTAACTAAGCTAATACGTTGCTTTTTCTGATTTTTGACATATTTGGTCCTCATATTATATCCCACAATCCGATGGCCGAAGCGGTGACTGTGTGGTAGCGGCAGGTCGTTTGGTTCTGATGGATAGCAAAGTGTAAAACTAACCAGGCTAATAGCTAGCCCTAATAAAATATAATTGCTTGTAACATAAATCAATTAAAAAACAATGTAATTGAATTAAAAACTAAATTGGTATGGCTGCGCAGTACAACTGCAGTAGCAGTGACAGTTAGTAGCAAAGCCACCGGCTTCAGCTGCTGTTGTCTTAGTAGTAGTAGTAGTAGTAATAGTAGTAGAAGTAATAGTTGGGTCGAGCCCGGTGGCGTGGTGGCCTGCGTCTGCGCCTCGCAACCGAAGGAGACACACTAGATGCGCGGGTTTGAACCCCACCGTTGCACATTTGTATTATGGGAGTCCGTCTATGAAGCAATGCAAAAGCAGTCCCATGGACGTTAAATCTTGGCTAAGAGTCGGCCCAGAAAGTATAGTAAAAGTAATACTACTTCTACTGGACATGTCGCCTATGAAGCAATCTGCGAAAAGCAGTCCCGTGGACGTTAAATCTTAACTGGGGGTCAGCCCAAAGGTATTTCTGTTTGAATTTGTATTTTATACTAGCTGCCGCTTACAGCATTTTGCGGCTGCGACGTTATGGCGCTACGATGTGTATGACGTATGCTGCGCGTCTAACGTCGGGGGGTACGGCCATGTGTTTGGTGTCATGCGTGCAGATAGATTCCGCCGCTCGAGAGAGGGAGGGTGGGAGGGAGGTAGCTGGTGGTGGGTTGGTGGTCGTGGGGTCGGGTGGGGGGAGATCCATCCGGTGCGGGATGCCGCTAGGGGCGCATGGTGGATTATTTGAACAGACATTCGATGTCGTTGTCGTCGCTGGCGACCCCACAAACAAAAGACCCACAAGCAACCGCCGCCGTTTGCCACCGCTTGAGCAGCAATCACTGGTGCAGCCAGCAAGCAGCACCATTGATTGGGGCCTCTGATTGGCACGTCGTCGCGGTTCCGGTTGTCTTCTGGTCTCTGACTTCTGACAGCCAGACAGACATATAGGTAGATAGATAACAAGATAGATAAATAGACAGATAAATAGTCTGACATCCAGACAGATAAACAGCCCCACAGATACTCAACTAGACCGACCCCCTTGTATGTCAGCGAGCCAGCCAGCCAGCCAGCGAGACAGTGAACCAACCAACCAGATTGGCCAAGCAATCGACGTCTTATCTCGTAAACCGGTATTCGCTACCGGTAACCATCGGCTAACGCAGAAAATCGGCCAGCGTCACCCCCGGCCGGCACCTCCTCCCCTCGCCCCGTCACTGCTACCCCAACGTGAGTGGAACTCGCTCAGCATCAGCATAAGCACAATAGCCGCTATCATCGACGTCGTCACACGCAAGACCAAATGGATCGATTGCTTGCGACGAGCGAGTGTCGTTCGTGTCCGTGCAACAGATACAGGATGCAGCGTTCCTGTCGCTCGCTAGCTGAATGAACTGACAAAACGCTTCAATTAAATGATGACTGATGATGGTGACGATAACGATAGTGGTGGTGATGATGGGGAGGTGCTGCTGGTGGTGATGAAGATGCCGATGGCGACAACTCCAACTTTGACAAGTCAAGGGTCAAGGTAATTAATTATTTTTTTCAAAGTCAATCAAATCAATTTTAATCAAAGTTATAATATTTTTAATTAAATTGAGTACATTTTACGTTTTACTTAGTTGATTTTATCAATTTAAAACGTATCGATTGCCTGCAAAAGCCACGATGCCGCCCAGCAGGGGTGGTACTGCCCCGCCGCCTACCCTGGATATATCCAGGTTACGAGAAAACTCGACTGACGCCAGTACGTGTGCTGATCAGACCGACGCCTCGAAGGAGGTCACAGCAAACACCCGAGATGCGCCGGCAATGGAGGTTTCTGGCGAACCGAGCCCATCCTTACCGAACACTTCCGCGCTTGATTCCTGCGCTGGAAGCGTCACGGCAGAAGAGCGCGTCATAGGCTCCAAGCGCAAGAAGTTGTCTTCATTCTCTGCAAGCGCCGAAGACGACCAGGCCGTTGAGACTAATGATGGGTTTACACGTGTGGTAACTCGCAGGGAAAACTGACTGCATCCCGTGAACAGAAAAGCCTAGCTAAACTAAAGGAGAGTATATCGTCTGGCGAACTAGGGACTTTCAAGGTGATTATTCGGAGAGAACCATCCGAAGGCGAAGCCTCAGCAGAGTTCCCTGAAGGCTCACTACTATCAACGTATAAACACATATACGACGTGGCTCCCGGATGCAGAATATCCGGCGATCGGAAGTCCATTATTGTGTGGCTTTCGCGAATTGAAGACGCTTGCCGGGTGCTTTCGATTTCAGCCCTAGGGAACCTACCGGTGGTCGCACACAGCCCATCCCTATCGATATTTAAAGCCAGGATACACGGAGTTCCAGTGTCAATCACCGAGGAGGAGATACTACGCGAGCTGTCATCACTCGGAGTCAATCACGTGAAAAGATTGTCTCACATGCGAAACGGAGCGAGAGTTATGCTCAGTAAAGTAATTCTTTCATTTACGCGCCAACCTCCGCCATCCGTCTTTCTTGGATACCAAACCCACCAAGTAGTTCTCGAGCCCGACCAACCCAAATTATGTCACAAGTGCCTGAGGCCAGGACACTTCGCCGACAGGTGTACAATGCCCCAAGTATGCAAGAAGTGCGGCACCCCCCGGACACCTAGCCGCAAGCTGCACCAATTCAGCAAGATGTGTGAACTGTCGTGGTGCTCACGCAGCGGGTTCATCTGCCTGCCCTCGCTTGGCCTACCTTCGGGAAAGAAACCGAATTATACTGGAAGCCCGCACACTGCAACAGGTGAAGGTGCTGCACCCGGCGGCCGAGATCAGCGACATTTCTCCCACATCAGCCCTGTCTGTAGACAGCACATCTCAGGTTCCAAAACAACCTTCTTACGCTAGCGTCGTCCGCGGAATATCTCAGTCGCACAACGACCCTACACCGCAGCTGCTACTACCAGCTCCCATATCAATCCCCACCAGAAAAGGCGGAAGATCGACAGGGAGGTCCCGCCGCAGGTCGCCCGTTTTAAGACAGCGTCGAGTCAAAACACCCGTCAAGCGCACACGTAAAGCGACTCCGGCTGTGCCCAGCTCCAAAAGCACCTCCTTCGGACTGTCTCAAATTCTTGCAGGATTAAGCCCAGAGATATCGGCCAAATTTAAGGCCTTATTAGAGCTTTTGGAGCCGCTGTTGCAGCTGCTACCATTAGTGGACAATCTGCGTCGAATTGTACAACCATGAATGATTATGATCGCACAGCTCACGGCGCAGAAGCATCACGCGCTACTTCATCTACTACTAAATGTCCACTATGCGACGGTCGGTACACGCGACGTGGACTAACAAGACATATATCAGCTAAACACCCGACCGCCACTGTCGCTTCCTCTTCAATACCGACAACCTCTGATCTCCCCCGTTTGCAACCGGCGCAAATTTTGGAGGATATTCAAGCTGTTATGGGACAAATCAGGTTGATTCGAATCGTACCAAAGTCAGTAAGGAGACAAGTGGCCGAAGCTCTTACCCGTGTACTCTCAGCAGTCTCATCTGATAACGACGTCGAAGCATGGTATGGTCTTTTCTCCTTTGCACCCGTGGTCCTTCGTCTTCCCCGCGCCCGCAACGACGCTTCATCCCTCTCAGTCATAATACGCAACAATCTCCGCGATTTCTCCCAAGGTATGCGTCTGTCAGACGTGATTGCCACCCTCTCATGCCCCGCGTTTCGACTCCTAAACCATCAGGAATGATACGGTGCGGCAGTCCATTATTAAACTCTCTGAAGGAGATGTTTCTGGCGCCGCCAGACTTATCGTTTCCACAGATACGATAACGCCCGGCATTGACCGTATAGAGGCTTTGCGAGAGCAACACCCATTAGCTCCCGAGGACCTAGAATGGCCGGCACTGACCAGAACCCCTATGCCCTACGTCACATCAAAGGAAGATATTCAGGTGGCTATCAAGAGCTTCTCTAAGAGCTCCGCCGCAGGGCTAGACTTTATGAGACCGCGGCTATTAATGGACCTTCTTTCACCGTCCCTCAACGACGTCGCCGCTAGCCTGCTCTCCGCATTGGCAAAGGCTGTAGACATTCTTCTTTGGGGCAACCCCCCTCCTTGCCTTCAACCGTTGATATTCGGCGCAAGACTATTTGCCCTGAAGAAAAAGAACGGATCGGTACGTCCGATTGCTTGTTCGTCTACGCTACGCAGGCTCGCCGCAAAAATCGGAAGTAACCACAACAAGGCCGTTATTTCTAACGCAACTGGTGCACATCAGTTGGGATTTGCAACGCCGGGCGGGACCGAGGTAGCCATTCATGCAACTCGTGCTTTTCTCGATTCTCGCGAACGCTCAGGGGTTCTTGTGAAGCTCGATTTTAGAAACGCTTTTAACAGTATGAGACGCGATCATCTGATGAAGGTCGTTGCATCCCACGCCCATCATCTATTGCACTACGTCGGGCTGGCTTATCGGCATCCTTCCCATCTGGTCCTGCCTGAGCATGTTATTTCGTCCGCCACCGGACTGCAGCAGGGAGACCCCTTAGCACCACCTCTGTTTTGTCTGGGTATTAAGGATCTGGTAGATTCCTTTAAAAGCCCGCTGAACCTCTGGTACCTTGACGATGGCCCTACTAGGAGGAAACGTTCATACAGTAGCGGAGGACATTCGACGGGTCCTTAACTATGGTGTAATATCTGGGCTGGAGTTAAACCAGCCAAATGTGAAGTATGCACCCTGGGCTCTACCGTGAGGCTTCCCCAGATATACAGTTACTTCGAGACCTCCTGCCCGGCTGCAAGGTGACTGCCAAGGACGATCTGGAAACTACTCGGTGTACCACTTTGTCCCGAAGGGCTTACAAGCAGCAATCGAGCGCTGGAGAGTAAAACTGGAAAATGCCGCCGCTCGCCTTCCTCTTCTAGGAGCCCATCGGGGACTCTTCTTACTCAGGTCTCTTTTCTCTTCCTTGAGACTCATCCACCTTCTTCGAGGAGCTGACCTATCCCATCGGGTCGACGACTTGCAAGCGCTCAACGAGTTGACACTGTCTACCCTCGAAGCTCTGCTCAACACATCTTTACCACCTAGCGCACGGCAACAGGCATTACTGCCCGTCTCTCAAGGAGGCTCGGGGTTCCGAACTTACAGACCTTGGCCGGTCCTGCCATAGTCTCCATGCTAAGCGCAGAAAAACAGGGCAACCCCCTTTAGATACAGCAGGAGTTGGCCCAGTTAGAAGCGCCTAGCCCAGCTTCAGGGGAAACCTTGAGGCCCGGTGCGGTGGCAGGCCTGACAAACATACTATCTCAACATGACTGGAGTGCCCCCTTTACACGCTGAAGTACAACGACGGCTCTTAATGAAGCTCCGACGACACGACCAGAGCTCGCCTAAACGCCGTGTCCGCCAAGGATTCAGGCGCTGGTTACACGCGCTTCCCAGTGCACCCATAGGCACCCTTCTTGACGACGAGACGATTCGTAT
>QVRM01004768.1:0-34087 GCA_003439945.1 Dermanyssus gallinae
TTTTTTGGTTCTACCCATGGTACAACTTTTTTTTATAGTACTTCCTTGGAACTACTACTACTACTACTTCTGCTACTAATACTGCAATTGCTATTCGTATGAATAGTGCCATCCGCAGATGGGCGGCGACGGGGGTAGGAATGGGGGGGGGTAACCTTTGAAAAAGTCTTCTTTCGTCAGAAGAATTTAGCAGTCCTAACAGCAGTTAGTAAAAGTAGCAACAGCGCCCACCGACTCCTTCGCCTACTAGCCAGTACCATATCGGCTGGCAGGGACAGTTGCAACCACAACCACCATTGAGTAAGCTGCTTTGCTGGGGTCGCCCCCACGGCCAGCGACCCCCACGTCGTTACCACGAGAACGACGGCATTTCGTCGTCGTCTGCAGCAGCCGCCACCGACGCCGCTTACATTGTTGCCGCTGATGTTGTTAGCAAATTGCACATCTACAGCTGGCTTTACTAACTAGCCGGAAGAAATAACAGCCGAATAACAAGGAGATAGAAGCGGAGAAGGCAGCAAATGCCGTCGTCTGCTCCTACTCAGTCGTCAGCACTAGTCGCAGTTGAACGCTGAGTCTGAATGGTTAGTGGTTAGCTAGTGTCTCGTACATACTACAGGAGGCGCGACACTATTTGACAACTAGCGACAGTTAGAACGACGACGATGACGACGACCTTTTTGAGCATGATTTAAAGAAACGCCCGTACAGTAACGACCAGACAGCGTACACGCTGGATGGATTGCTAGCGGTAAACGTCGGAGGTGGTCGCCGTATCTCACCCGGCGGGAGTTCTTCTCTGCTGGCGGTTTTCGTCTGCTACTACACCCCTACACCCAACGTTCTTTTCTTGTTCTTCTTCTTCTGCTTCTTCTTCTTCTTTCATCTTTTTCCTTTCTTCTACTTTAAACGTTTTTCCTACGTCCAGGGAACAGCGCGTCCCGCACACGGCGAGCAAGATGTGCTGCCGAAACAGCAATAACAAGCGTTCCACAAGCGTCGCCACAGTAGCAGCACAGCTTTCCGTTGTCTTCCGAAGCGGGCTACCGCACCAAAATACTATGGAGCTAAGCATATACATAAAACGACAAAACACACACGGCTGCTTTGACTAATCAGTGCAAAGTGACGCCAAATGGTCCGTTTCACGGGGAGCTAGCTAGATATATATATCTAAACGGTGGCAAAATCTCGTTTCCAGAATATGAGATCATGTCATACGTGAAGACGACGGCTAAGACTCAGCTATGAAATAGATGCTGCATAAGAGAGATGCTCAGAGGGCAGACGGAGCGCACGAAGCCATTGATTCAAAGTCGTGGGTGGTGCGAAACAAACTTGATCCGGTGCGACAGGCCGTATGCTGGTGAATGTCGTTGGCCCTATATTTATACATGGTGTTCGTTGTCGTTGTCATTATTGCTGTTTTTGTTGTTCTTGTTATCATTGTCTCCGACGTCGTCATGACCACCACCACCACCATGATTGTTGCTGTCTGTTGTCGTCGTCCTCGTTTATAGACAACGATCGTCGGTAGTCCCTGTGCTAGCGGTAAATCTTGTACAGTTGTCAAAGTCGTGCCAATTGCTTTCCTTCCTATCCGCCGTGGGTCAGCGGACGCTGGTCACAGACAGTCAGCCGGTAAGACTTTAGCGTACCAACGACGCCGCCGCCGCGGCTTTCTATATAGAATAGGGGAAAAGGCACACATCCGACCAGAACGGAACCAGCCGGATCGAGGCCGACATGGAAACGAGAAGGAAATCGAGGACCACCCAGACGTTGCCTCACCTTCGCCTATGCTGCTGCTGCTGTTGTTGCTGTTGTTGTTATTGTCGTCGGCATCGCGTCAAGCATCGCCATTTTGTAAACGGAACCGCATGCGTCGTATTTTAGCCCTGACAAGCCGGCTGCTCACAATCGTCGCTGATTGACTGCGTGATATATACATGCATGTACATACATACACACACGCATATGTATAGGAATATATATATATATATATATATATATATATATACTCTTAAATGGTTATGCGGATTCGTACGTGTGACTACAAAGGCATGTGGCGGCATACCTCAAACAACAGGCAGACACCTCAGCTTGTCAACGAGATCCTCAAGGAGCAAGCGCTTCTCGTTTTCCATTTTGCCCTCTAACTTTTCTTTCTCTCCCTCTATCTACATATGCCTCTGATATATTTTTGTCTCTCCTGGTTGGATTTTTTAGTTACGGACGTTTGTCGACCCTCTGGGCGGTCCCAAAGTTTTCTCTCACATGTTAAACTGCACGAACGTCTACGATCGTATTGAAATGCACAAGAGAAATGATCGTGATTTTCGGCTTCGCATACATAGTAGTCTATGCGAGCAGAGTTTTCTGTCGGGTCTAGCGTGCGGCAGAACAGCGACCGCGGCGCATCGCTTTCAATGAGCGTCGCTGAACTCGATGGGCGCAACGACACAAACAGTCATCTGAGCGTCTAATCAAGGCTATCATTGAGAAGATTGTTATTATTACTATTATTGTTAAGATTGATAACTATGCCATCACCGTCGCACTACCACAGTTATGACGCTGAGCCTCAGCCATATCGTTTTACGTTACGTGCAAACTACTGAATGAGCGCACTACCGTTCAGGCTTCTGCCCGATCTTCCCTCACCGCGTAAACGTTATTATGAGACGAGGCCATTATTTTTATCAGCGCGCCGCGCATTCTTTATCATATCGTCGATAGATCGAACTCGGCATCGGGCGAGGGCATCGGAAAGCGGCAACGATTAGGGATCTCACGACGGTCACGGACGACGACAAACAACAAACAACGACGACAACAGCAACAACAACGACTGGCTAGAAGTAGCAACGGGCGGTCAAGATTATAGCGATGATGTTGTCGAAGTGATAAGACCCCGGTCTTGAGCTGACAAAACAGAAAGTGACAAAGTGCGCGCACAACAAAGGTGCACCTCGTTACTTTCCGTTTCGCACAAAAAGTCGTCGAAGTCGTTGCGAGTGACAGGGCTCGTCGTTTGAACGTTTGTGCGACAGAACACTGACCATAATGTCTATTCGGCTATAAGGGAAAACTTCGGACACTTGGCGAGCGGAAGGCAGTCATATCTGTATAGCCTTATAGTCGAGTGTCTGTTGAAGAGGCTGCTAGTTGCTCATACAAGTTTACCAGGCATGCATACGTTGCACACATACACCCACAACAACAACAGCACGCATTGTGCATGAATGCGTGAGTGTAATGCTACCAAATGCTACATAGGCATAGTACGACTTTCGATTTCGGCAGACGCGAGCTTTCTTACTTGAGCTATGCGATGAGAGAAAAGCAATAAAATGAGGCGGGTATCCGTCATCGCCTTAGTTCGGTTTTTTTTTGTCACTCGCGTATATCGATCTCTCTATCTATCGATCTATCAACCAAGAAGCGCACTACGTCCACACACTACTATCGAGCGGCTCGAGTAGAATTAACTCAACTACAGTACAGTTTACTAAGGTAGCCGTCATGAGTTGCGTATCGTCGCATTGATCCCCAACCACATTTGTGTCTGGCCCCGCGAGGGAGGACCGCGAGCCAGCGGGAGCGTCGGGGTGCCGCCGACGAAGTGTCGGACAACACCGCAACCCGACGAGGTGCCCGACGAAGTCACCGAAGACGACAGGCTGCCAGACAGAAAGTAACGATGATATACTATTGGAAAAATAGAAACACAGAACACGGAGCCAAGAACTGCGACGACAATGGGGCGCAGGGGTATTACACATAGATCGATAAGATGTTGGGTGCGAGACAGTCAACGAGGTCGAGGGGCAAATGACGGGCTCTGGACCGATGCTGCGCAGGTCCGGATATCGACGTTCTGCGAGTCAATTTCTAGTAGTAGTCACTAGATCTGTCCTTTCGTCTGTCTCTCTGTATATGTCTGGTGTGTGAGTGTGTGTGAATGTCGGCTTGGACGTGTGAGCTGCGCGGAGATTGTTGGATCAAATTGGCCTAAACTTGATTTACAGCCCGACTCGACAGACCGAAAGACGAAGCAATTGAACGAGAATCGAGAGAAAGTCAACAACAGCGACTATAATACTAACAACAATCAAAGCACAACCGCACAAACCGCAGCGACGACGACAACAACGTCAACAACAACAGCAGCAGCAACTTATAAAAGAGAGCAAACAATCGGCCGCAGTCACTAATGTCTACTGAAGGATAGCACGTCTTTCGGTGTGCTCGGATCAGCCCTTACCGCGTATCGAGAAATGCGCTCGAGGCAACAAAATTTGCGCACAAACGCTTGATAAGCCAGCGCTCAGCAATATGACCGTCGAATACTTCTGCAGTATTCGTCTGGTCGGTCAGTTAGTCAGGAAACAGTGTCCTGCGTGTGACTGTCCGAATTGTCTCGGCCCGATGATAATGGCACCACAAATGTGCGCTACGAATCAGTGAAACTAGAGAGATAGTGCAAATGGCAAATGCCAATGGCCAGTGGTAATGCGTATATGGCAAGGAAGGTACCTTACCAAAATCCCACCAGGGTAATAAAACAAAAATATTTACGCTACCTTAGATTTATTCTTGCTTTATTGCTCCTATCATCGTTATATGACTATTATTATATAAATTATTACGAATTACAGCCAGACCTAGAATAACTCTGAGCAGATACAAGTTCGAGCCTCAACGGCCCACGTCACATCGGTGAGGCATGGTGATTACATGCATATTGATGCTTGTTCACAGTTGGTGATTAGCTGTGTCAACAAGAAGAACAAGAAGACAACGAATGCACGAACCGACGCTTCAAACACAAACTTACCATCTTGTTGTTGATTGGCCATAGCCTGGGTAGTGATTTGTTGGAACAACATAGTCCTTGCTATGAGCAAGCAGCTCCTTTCACGCTGCCTTCTTCTTAATCTTCTTGTCGTTTTCGGCTGCGCAATAGACTTGCGCCCTCTATCGTCGTCAAGGACGGCGTCGTTGTCGCTGGTAAGATTCTGTCCGTCTTATTCAATCACTAGTAAAGTACACACACGGTTCACAAACACAGGTGATTTGTTCTGGCTGCCGAGTAGTCAACAAGACATAAGCAAACGTTGTTGGTCACACAATCGCCATATCGACCTCGGTGGCTCAGGGGTGAAGCACAACCAAGCACAAATGTCCACCAACCGGTCCTCGGAAGGGGGGTCGGTCAGATCACTTCAGAGGTAGGAAGTTGGGATAACGTAACAATAGGCTAGACGACGATGCTGTTGTTGCTGTCGTTGTTGCCGCCGCCTCATATAGATACAGCTGCTCCTGCCGCTACTGACGCGCTACTGTTGCGACGGCAGTCGATCGTGTACTGACCGTTTTCGTCTTCGATCTCAACTGACTAACCACACTGATCTGCGCGCGAAGAAGTCACGCACGGTAGCCGCCGCGGCTGCTGTTAATGTTGCTGCTGTTCTGCTGCTGCTGCTACTTCTGCTGCAGACAACCACGCCACACCGTTGTCGTGCTGACGACTACTGAGTCAGAAGCCGTTCGGTAACTACTCGAAATACTCTCTACATCGGGACGGTGAACCGTCGTTACCGCTTGCCGCCACCGCCCATCCCGTGTTCTCTTCGCCGCCGCCGCCGCAGCCGCCGCCGTCACAGTAGCGGCCACAGCGGCCGCTACTGTGACGCCCCGCCCACTCAACACGAGCGCGAGTCGCGGCTGGCTGTGTCACCCTCGCCGCCCAGGAGGAGCCTCGCTGGCTGGCTGACTGTCTGCATGGCTACGCCAAAAAGGGAGAGGGTCATCCTGAGCGGCTGCTACGCCAATCAGACAGTAGCAGCCGCAGCAGCAACGGCCACGCCGGCGTTAACACAGCGCCCGTTGTTGCCGCTGCTGCGAATTCGGAGGATGGACCAGCCTCTACTACCGTGTCCGCCGCCGCTGCGGCTGCTGCTGCTGCTGTTTCAGCTTCTGCTTCTGCAGTGGCAACTGGACCACGGCAGCTACGTCGTCGTAAACCTACCTATCTACCTACCTACCTGGCTGGCTCCCTATCGTTTACTCTCTTCTATCTATCTGCCTGACTACTGATAGGCGACTGGTTTGTGGACTGTATGGCTATATTGTTATGCCATATTGCTGCTACTGGTGGTGGCGCTACTGCTCTTGCCACCCCAGGCTGCTGATCCTACTGCTATGCTGCTGTTGCTGCTCCTGCTACTCCGCTGCTGCTGCTATTGCTGCTTCTGATACCATGCTGCTGCTGCTCCTGCTATCCCGCTGCTGCTGCTGTTACTCATGATACCCCACTGCTGCTGCTCATAATACCCCACTGTTGCTGCTCATAATACCCCACTGTTGCTGTTGTGATACCCCACTGCTGCTGCTCCTGCTCCTGATACCCCACTGCTGCTGCTCCTGATACCCCATTGCTGCTGCTGCTCCTGATACCCCACTACTGCTGCTCCTGATACCCCACTGATGCTGCCTCCTGATACCCCACTACTGCTGGTCCTGATACCTCACTGCAGCTGCTCCTGATACTCCACTACTGCTGCTCCTGATACCCCATTGCTGCTGCTGCTCCTGATACCCCACTGCTGCTCCTGATACCCCACTGCTGCTGCTGCTCTTGATACCCCACTGCTGCTGCTGCTCTTGATACCCCACTGCTGCTGCTGCTCTTGATACCCCGCTGCTGCTGTTCCTGAAACCCCGCTGCTGCTGCTCCCGATACCCCGCTGCTGCTCCTGATACCCCGCTGCTGCTCCTGATACCCCGCTGCTGCTCCTGATACCCCGCTGCTGCTTCTGATACCCTGCTGCCGCTGCTTCCGATACCCCGCTACTACTGTTGTTGCTCCTTTAACCCCGCTGCTGCTGTCTTGCTCCTTTAACCCCTCTGGTGCTGCTCCTGATTCCCTGCTGCTGCTGCTTCTGATACCATGCTGCTGCTCCTAATAACCTGCTGATGCTCCTAATAATTTGCTGCTGCTAACTCCCCACTGCTGTTACTGCTCTTCCTGATACCCCGTTGCTATTGTTGTTGCTCCTGATGCCCCGACGCTGCTGTTGTTGTTCCTGATGTCCCGCTGCTTATTGTTGTTGCTTCCGATACCCCGCTGCTTATTGTTGTTGCTTCCGACACCCCGCTGCTGCTCTGTCGTTGTTGTTGCTGCTCCTGATATTCCGCTGTTGCTGTTGTTGTTGCTCCTGATAATTAGCTGCTGTTGTTGTTGTTGTTGTTGCTGTTGCTCCTGATATTCCGCTGCTGCTGTTGCTGTGTTGCCCCTGATACCCCGCCACCGTTGTTCTTGTTGCTGGTACTGTTCCTGTCGCTAACAGTTGATGATACTGTTGTTATTGCATTTGCCATCATCGCCAGTCGTTCGTCCGTCCGAACATATGACACGTCGCCGGTACTTCTACGATCGAAGGTTCTACACATACTATACTCATGATGATGATGATGATCGGGCTCGAATGAAGTGAACAACAAGTCGAGGCTCTTCGTCGTCATTGAGGCTTGCTACCGTTGCGGATGGCGATGGCACTTTTCTTTCTACTACAGCTACTGCTGGTTCTACTGGTTTGTGTTACGCCTTGGTTGCTGTTGCTGCTCTGTTGTTACTGATGAATGAACGAAAAAGCATCCACGAGCTCTTCTCCTCTCTTCATCATCCATCCATCCATCTTTTTCCTCGTCTTCCTCGGCCTGCACGGCTTCGTACCAACAGAGACACAGATGGCGGCTGCACGACAACCAACGTGGCCGACTTCAAAATAGCCAGCGTCGTCGCCTTGTGCGTGCATGTCACGACGCAACACAAGTATTTTAAATAATATTGTAGTTGTTGTTGTTGTTGTCGTCGTTACGATAGTGTTGATAACGACGATGATGATGAAAATGATCATTTGTAATACTATTATTATTATTGAAATAAAAATGTTCGTATATTAGACATTCGAACACACACACAACGATGACGACGCTAACGCACGCAGAAGCATGTACGAGGAGAGTAGTTATAGAGAGAGTTTGTTAGACATTGATGATCGACAACGATCGACATAACGAGTCAAAATGGCTCTGTTAGTCGCGACAAGCGGGATTTTTGGTTAAACGAAAATGAAAGTCGATAAGACAATAGCTACACGAAAGGGTAAGTTGGGTTAACAACGGAGCTAGTAGTTATGAGCATACGCATATGAGCGATTTGGTCGTTTGTTTGTACGTCGTGCTAGAACGAGTGACAAATGAGACTGCGGAACCTTTTGAAGGAATACGAGTAATTTCCGAAGTGCAAACTACTTTACGGAACCCACGCGTCACTTGGCAGGCGAAGCTGAATCAGTTATCAGCATCGGCAAGACGTAATCAGCTATTAGCATCGAAACGACGTAAGGTGCGCCATGTATCGATTGATCATTAAAGGCGAGGTTTACTGCGGTCGGCACCACTCATTGTCGTGAACTCAGCCGTCTTCTTATAAGATTGCGAAACAAAATCATCACGACTACAACATAACAAATTATAAACCCAAACATTCGAAGAAGAAGTTTTCTTTACTTCTATTAAAGAAGAATATTCGCTGCGGGGTTTGTTACTCACTGTGAGAGCGGTGCGGTGTGCGGTCTCGCACGCCAGTCTTAGTAGATCAGCTTGGTAGGCACAAGCGGCAAAATCGACCATTTCGGCATCACTCGGCTGGTCAATCACAATGTGCGAACTGTGGGTCTCAACGATCTACGATTATTGCTGCTACGGATGCGACCAAAAATAGGTGTCGCTAGTTAAGATGTTACTGCTTTACCGCTTGTAGTATCGCTCGAATGGGCCGGTGCTCACCTTACGAGCGTCGTATGCTCCAGACTTTTGCTCCACCAAAGGCGTGCATCAGGTTTCTACGGGACGGCAAGCTGTTGTGACAAGAAGCAAACGCGTGAAAGTCGTCGTCACCAGGCAGTCGAACGCCTTCCCAGGCGCGCTGCAAATTTGACCCTCGCAGAATAGGATGATTATGATGATAATGGCTGGTGGCCAGCAATAGCCAAACTTACGCTGCGGCTTACACAGCGGCAATCCCGCTGCGATAGACACAGTAACGCTACCGTCTACAACGACTACAACGCAACAACAATAAAAGTATTTACCTATATATATATATATATATACACCCGGCAGCAGTCATTCAATAGTAGCGCAACTGGAGGGTGAAGAGCAGCACGGAAGTGCCTATTGTGACTAGAACGCTCAAACAATGATTTGAAGATGAGAGAGAAAATACAAGATTTGTCCATTTTTTGGCACATCTTTTATTTCTCTCTATAATAGAAGGAATTAGAGACAGATGGCTTCTGTCTCTAATTCCTCCTATTATAGAGAATCTGTCTCTAATATATATAAAGATGTGACGCATCTTTCGTTCAATATCGAGTATTAGCACCCTAAGCAATGCTTTAATGGTCGAGATTATAAGCTATATATATATATATATATATATATATATATATATATATATATATATATGATCGTATCTGCTTTCAATTTCTAGTTCGAAAACAACAAACCAGGATTATGGTCACACGGCGCTCCCTCTGCAAGCGCTATATGTAATCGCATCCTAACAAAAATGAATCGCTGGTGTATTCTAACGGCGACCGCGTGTAACACAACGAGCAGCCTCTCTTATTCAAAGGCCTTTCCCTCTTATTTCATTGACCTATGACGATCTATTGCGTATGCAGGTAGATCCGTCTCAGCCTCGTCATGGGATAGAGAATAGCTCAAGGGTTGCGGATCTCCGTATCTTTCGTTAGATCCATGTAAGCCCTTACAATATACATGCATGGACTGGTATCTACATATAATGAATACGTCACGTTCGCTGGGCGGACAATTGTTTACACCCGTTAGGAGTTAAATAAAACTATATATTCATATAATGTATATATAGGGTATTCCAGAGCACGTCCACGAAAGTTTGAGGTTTAGTACAACTTAGCAAAAAAATCATTTTTTTTTCAATGGAACGAGAGCGAAACAGTTTCATTTGTTGAGAATTATCTCCAGTACAACATTTGTTCTGTCTTGAGCTAGTAGAGTGTAACTGCAGATGCAATCTTTTTTTTTGTCAAACACGCAGGTATGATTGGTTTGTCGATGGAGTGAGTGGGGCTCTTGCAATGGCAGATTTAGTGAAGATTTGCCAGGATAAAAAGCTGGATACAACAATTTTAGTAATTTCGCTCTTATTGCAGACAAGACTTTTCCGGCCCTCGTTCAACTGAAAAAAAATTTGCAGACCTGTACTAGACCTCACAGTTTGTTGAGCAAATTCTAAAATATATATATATTTTTTTTCCAGAATTCACATATTTCAGAATTTAGCAGGGCCTTTCTCCCTTAATATATATATATATATATATATATATATATATAGGCAAGGCGACCCATTGAGCTGCGTCTCCTTCACTCTTCTGCTTGCCGATTTTGTTGATTATATTCGACAAGAGTTCCAGAAGGCCACAGTTGTGATGTACGCAGATGACATAGTGGTCGCTCATCACGACCTGGGTGCCATCAAGCGCATCACTTCTTTGGCGGAAGTGTTCCTTGTCTCAAGAGGGCTGGAAATAAACGCCATGAAGACCAAGGCTATGAAATTCAGACGAGGAGGTCGATTGGCTGCTAAAGACGTTATACGTTGCGGCGGCCAATCCTTGGAATTCGTTAACTCTTTCCGGTATCTGGGGCTTCGGCTTCATTATACTGGGACGACCTTCACTGCTCACATCGTCGAGACAGCGCGCACAGCCCTAATTTCTCTTTATGGAGAAATAGGCGATGTCCGGCAACTGTCCGTTCCGACGGCAGTGGCGCTTTTCTACCTCAAGGTTGTTCCGGCGCTGATGTATGGTCTTGACAGAGTATGGGAACATCTCACTCGGGCAAACTTTGGTTTACTTGAAAGGTGCTTTACAATGTACATGAAGCGAGTACTTTGCCTGTCAATGCGGGCAAGGAGCCGCTTTGTGTACCTAATGTCAGGCTGTGCACCAGTTGTTGAGATCATTCGATTGAGGTTGAAGACGCCGCGTACAGTACCATTCGAGAGCTTCATTTCGGAATGGGAAAATAAAGTTGAACAAGTCCGACGAGAGGTCGGAGACCTGGATGTTTTCAGGGCCTTTCACCTCTGGTCTGGTCTTGCGTGTGACAATCGCCACGTCTATACCAGATACATAGTTCATGGCTATCATCACCTGGTTTGTTCGAATAGGCGAAGAGTACACCGAGTGCGTCTGTCGACTGTGCTCTCAGGCGTGTACGAAGTTTCATGCATCTGCCTGCCTGGCCCTTGCGAAGAGATCACTGCACTGCCTCTCTCGTATAACATGCCGCGAGGAGCTGAGTGTATAATTGTATAATATGTATAATTGTTCATGTTATAAGCATACTCAATATGAGTGAAATAAATACGATGATATATATATATATATATATATATATATATACATATACATATACATATTCATATATATATATATATATATATATATATATATATATATATATATATATATATATACCTCATTAGTAAAAAATCTTTTCTGTTTTTCTCGTTTATTTTTGTTATCTAATATATATATATATATATATATATATATCCGTTGCCCTCCACAACAAAACGATACATATATGCTTGGAGTTGAAGCAATACCTAGTCCGCGATGCATTGTTGACTTGTCGATATCGCCACGTTGCTTTTATTCTCGCTCGTTCGCCTTTAGCCGTCTGAGTATAATTTTATTCGTGATGAAAATTGGATACGCGCCGATAGCCTGCATAGGCATAATACCAATTTCCAACCAAGAGAGTGGCTTGCTCCTCCGCTTTACATGACGAGGAACATGCTTTTGGCCGAGTTGCCGCGTTCAGTTCTAGGCTCATATGTCGCGCGGACGAAACAATCGCAAATACATTTACCAAAATTGTTGTTGTTTATGTCATTGCTGTTAACGCTGCTGTTATTGCTCCCACTGTTATAGTTGCTGAGGTATTTTGCTGCTGTTCTTACTGTTGTTTTTATTGTTTTTGCTGAGACCGCTGCTGCTGCTGCTGTCGCTGCTTAGCTCATTGACATCGAAGCCCGTTTTCCACCAGACATCGTACGCAAAAACAAAAACAATGCAACAGGCCATATCGACTCAAGCGGCAGCCATGAACGGCGGCGACTGATTGATCCCGGACTTAATCTTAACCGGACTAAGGCTACTATCTCATCGAAACTAATACTTTTACAACCGAAACAGCTATACTAGGACACGGCTTCTTTAACTGATCGATCAATGCAGGTGTTGCCGCTAGCCTAGGCATCTGCTGCAGGCTGTTACTCGGCACAGTCCCAATTGCCGTAGCCGTTTCAGTGAGTAGACTGTCTGCAATTCACCCAAAACGTCACCGCTACTTTTGTTGTTGTTTTTATTGTTGTTGACTTTGCCATCTTTATCGCTGTTATTGTGGTCATCGTCATTGTTGTTGTTGTTGTTGTTAACTTTGCCATTGCCGTTTTTATTGCTGACTTTGCTATCGCTGCTGTTGTTGTTAACTTTGCCATTGCCGTTTTTATTGTTGCTGCTGCTGCTCTTGTTGTTGTTATTGCTGACTTTGCTATAGCTGTTGTTGTTGCTGTTTACTTTGCCATTGCCGTTGTTGTTGTAGCTACTGATCTTGTTGTTGTTATTGCTGACTTTGCTATAGCTGTTGTTGTTGTTGTTGACTTCGCCATTGCTGTTGTTATTGCTGCTATTTCTGTTGTTACTAATGTTGTTGTGTTGTGTACGACTCGAATTCAACGCACGCATCATTCCATTTGGATTTGCTCACCGACTCTCGAATGACAGTTCTAAATGGCACCATGCTACTCCCGTAGGCGCAAACAACACCAAGGGTTTCACGCCCTCTGCGCCCAATTGAGCAGATTCGGAACAGGCACAGCTCGTTTCATGCTCTCCTCTCCTCTTCTACGTCCTCGTCTGATTTCGCCACCTATCTGCTTTTGGACACCCTCGTCTTGTCTTCTTGTGCATGCATGACTGCTACCGGCAGCAGTTGTTCCGGTAGTAGCAATAGTACAAGTAAACGTGGTAGGCGCGGTCCCAGTAGTAATGCTGATCAAGCCACAGCGGGCGGTGGACATAGTCGGTGCTGAAGGTGGATGCAAGAATGGGGAGGCAGCTGTCCTTTTTTTTCACTCGGCACTTTTTAGTGTATAGGACGAGCAAAACGCTAATACCCATGTCAATAGGAGCATAATAAAGGAGCATTTAATACACACACGCATATATATATATATATATATATATATATATATATATATATATATATATATATATACATATATATGAGTGTGTAGACTGTCGTTGTGAACATGAATTCTTCTCTTTGATTCACTGCCTTAATGGCGAAAGCGGTAAGGTTAGCCTCTGTGCGCGCGCGTGGAAGAGATACTTATTCATTCGAGAAGCCAATCTATTGTGAGCGCCCGTATCTTTGCGGTCGCTATATTTGCCCTTGTAAAATTTAATTTAAAAAATAGTCGTAGTTTTAGCAGTTGTGACAGCAGTAATAGTACGTTTATTGGTGCTGTCATTTGTAGTGACTGTCGACTCTAAAATAAACAAGAACAACAACATCTCTAATTGTTATTACTGCTAGTTTTTCGGTACTCCATGCTGTTTTTATAGTTGCTAACCTTGATGTGTTTAACTTGCTATTGATCGTTTCCGTTGTTCTTGTTGTTTATGCTGTTATTATTAATACTATTATTATTGTTTAAGCCCGATAAATGTGATGAATTAATGCTTTGACTGTTAATTTCATGTCAGCCTATGGCACCTATAACAGAAGCCGTGTCCCCTCTGCAAACAATCAGTGACATCATCCGATTCGAGACCATTATTTTGCGTCCTTTGCCCATAACATCATCTATGCGTTGTGCAATAACCCTCAAAAACTTCACGGTATCGAAATGTATAGGCTCCAGGGTCCTCAAAGCAATTGGCAAGAAATGGTAGCTCCTTGATAGCTTGAGGTACTTTCTGCGCTTTTCTGAATGTGCGTGGTCTGCAACCCATCCACACTCGACAGAGCTATGATGAAGGACTGATCTTGTTGCCGTGCGGGAGATAGTTACATGCCAAACAAGGCCTTTCCGTGTGACCATAGATTTACAGTCGTCGCTCATTGCTCATTGTTACTCAGACTTCTAGACTCTAGTATCGATGGTATTCCAGTTCTTCTCACTCTTTCTAATGAGCTCCGCGTATCCTGTTAATGACTCTGCCGGGACTTTTTAGGCAGTTTAGCGGGTGGGGAGTGTTATTGATATTATTATCATTATTGTATTGGCGTTTGGTCTTGAGTCATCTGGCGGTTGAGACCAGGTGCACTAGGCAACTGACAAAAGATCTTGCGAGCTTGAGGCCACAGCGGAGCAAGATCGACAGCCGTGTTCCTCCGACAGAAGAAGGATGTCGATCGAACTACAGAGAGAGGCAACGTCAAGATGATGTTGAGTGGCCACCAACACTCAAGCAATAATACAAACATTATTGATAATATTATATAATTATTATATTAATAATTATGATATCTGTACATACTATTTACAATCACTTGTTAAAACTATTATTATTATTATATTCTTATTATTGTTTATCATTGTTTAAACGATACAATTGTGAGTTGTGAATGTGTATTATTATCGCTGTTCATATTCGTGTTTTTGTCGTTGTATTAGTTGTTTTTTTTTCTATTTTCTCTGTTGTTGTTGTTGATGATGACAGTGGTGTTGTTGACCTTCTTGCCGCTGTATGATGTGTCATCGCTACTGGGTTTAGTCAGATATAATACTGCCGCCTTTACTGTACTTAGCTTCTTTGCACGAAATGACACGATTCGGACTCTAATCTTGTTTGTTGTGGTAAAGTTAGCTGTAGTAGTAAGAGTAGTAAATGGTAGTTATAGCATTTCGAGGTGGGTGGCAATGCGAGCGGGACCAGCCGCCGCTTATAGTTATTAGCTTTGATCTTTTTCGGCGGAAATCCACCCTCGCACGCCTATCGACTTGTTTTTCCGTTCACGATTATGATCTCCGGCTGGTAGAGTCAAGCGCGCGTTGTTTCACCCAGCCGCCGCTTAAGCTGATGTATGGTTAGGTACGACAATGATGTTTAGCAACACATGGCTCAATAGCTGCTGATTGACTACATTAGCAACAACACACAACAACAACAACGACAATAGGCAACGCTCAAACGGCTCCGCCGATTCCGCCATTACACTTGTTCATCGTCGGCTATTTTCGATCCTAATACTTATATGGATCGCGCCAGCATTAAATGGCCACTTGTCGTGAAGAGAGACAGAGAGAGAGAGAGAGAGAGTGTCGCAGAGTCAACGCATGTGGCCTCGTAACATAACTCGAAATGATGGCAGTTCGCTCGTAGCGTGTACGTACGGTGGAACGGGCACCCATTTTCCCTCTGAGCGATCTCTGTCTCGTTGTTTGATCTCGGGGTCGAGTGTAAGAACAGATGACCGACGACACAACTTTCCTCGTCTTCCGCCACAATTGAGGAAAGGAGAGGAACCTCGAAGTTAATACCTGATGATGATCACGATGACAATAGATGATGATGAATATATAATAATAATAATAATAATAATAATAATAATAATAATAATAATAATAATAATAATAATAATAATAATAATAATAATAATAATAATAATAATAATAATAATAATAATAATAATAATAATAATAATAATAATAATAATATTTATTATTACATCACCTTTCGGTATTGTTGATTACATTACCACAAACTGTGTCACCGCACTGAGTTCCATAACCCTTCCGATGAGTGTTGCTGCAAATTTTGCGGCCTTGTCTGCACCAAATATCATTATGAAACATGTCGGTCAGCGCCAGCTATCTGGGCGTTAGGTCGCTGACATCTTACTGAGATGCATATACAACTTTTTCTATATATGTCCAAGATTAACGGAAACGAATGCCGTTTTCGAGATTTAATGAATACGTGTAATGTAATCAATCATAATAATAATAATAATAATAAGACCCAGTAAAGTATCCAGTATTAACTTAAAAAATCTTGTATATATATATATATATATATATATATATATATATATATATATATATATATGAGTGTTCGGAAACAATTGTTCACTCCAAAGTGCTAACATAAAAAAGTTATATTACTAGATCAATCAAATTTAAGCCAAATTTCATAATAATAAGCCGAGTGTCTTGGTGAAACAGAAGATCTGTTCTTTAACGATTTGTCTAAAGGCGCGAAACAGATCACAACTGATCAACGGGGCGGTAGGTTACAGAGGCAGATGCTATCGGTGACAATCAGTAACGCCCATTCCTTGTAGGCGACAGAATGTAAAAACGCAAACAAAATCGTACAATCATAAAAACGGGCGATGGTAATGCATTATTTCTTCAACACCTGTAATTCGCGATTTATGCGTTTTACTTTGGTCACTGGCTGACTAAAAATAATTTCGGCATTCACCTTGGTATCAATTAAATACAATGAAAACAAAGGCAGCTCAATAAGCCTGTTCATTTGTTAATGTTTTTGGACGGCCAAATTACGTTTATGTTTATTATCATTATTGCACACGTATGAGGCACGTATGTACGTATGTACAACAAGTTTTGAATCACAACAGTACGAACTTACTCTTATGGCATCCGCACTACATATGCAGCGTTACCTCCTACACAATTATTCGTATTATTGGTATCTCCGCTACTTCGTAGCAGTGTTAGAGGACAAATGTTTCGTTCCCATATGGGTTGCGGCGTCGAATTGGGATTAGGATAACGGTGGCAATAACGATGTAATTAACAAACGGCTACTTGGCTTATGAGGCCGCCAACCCACAGCAGTACATGTTATCAGACACGAACCTGTTAGCATGGGTATACAATGGGTATACAGAAAATGAAAAAAAAACAAAAATATATATATATAGGTTTGTGTATAATATCGTGATTACACTTGGCAGATGCAGGTGCTCGAACGATAAGTATTTTTAATGAAGGATGACTTTGACATAAATTGCGACAGCTTACCTGTAAAAGTACATGTCAATAAAACAATCTGATGATGATGGCGACTGACCAATAGTTGCGTGACCTGGGAACAGAGCGACTGACCTACAATATATAGTCGAGTGGCGTGTACATTGCACTCCCTTAAGACGTGCGTTAAGAAGACGATACGATAACACTACTTGGGTTTCTCTGAGTGAATAATGCCGAGAATTAGTCGAAACATCTCGAATATTAGTGCTCGGTGCTGGGGTATTATTATTATTATTATTATTATTATTGGCGCTGCTCTTGCTGCTGTTATTCGTGTCGTCGAACTTATAAGGATGCCTCATATTTACTGCTGGTCGATCGGCTGGTGCCTCTATCCCTAATCCGATCTACGACAAAGTGATTCCTTTGAATTTATGCTCTTACTTGCTTACTCGTTCAAATGTCATACTTATCTACTTACTTATCTACGCTGTAATAAGATTACTAATAATCTCCATTATTAGTAACAAACATTTTCTGTAGGGGTTGCACTGACTGCTTCGGAGTTATCAAGGTCGACGAGGAGCTAGGTGGATTAACAAACTGGAAGCCTTGTCGATGCGCTTCACTTGTTTCTTCTAGTGGAGTTTGGGGTTTTTTTGGGGCTTAGTTTTACTGCAGTTGTTCCGAGCTTCGCAGTTTGCCCATTTGTTACGTGGTTCGTATTTGATGAACGACAGCCACTTACTCATACTAGTGAACGATTTCCGTATGGAATCGGCTTTTGTACTGCTCAACCTGGTTCTGTCGAAGGTGCACAGCCTGGGTCAGGGTCGTATCTGGGCAGATACCTTGCTATGTACTCTGAGTCGAGCGTAAATCGGGACGCTACTTTATGGCACCTATGTACGTGTTGGTTGATAGATGCCCGGACTGTATGACCCTCGTAGTCTTCGAAATGGCTAGACGCTGGCCTGGAACGACACACTAAGCAAGTTTAGCCCTCAACGTGGTCGGTCATCTGTATATGTATATATATATAGCTTAATCTGCCTTTTATTATTATCATTCAAATCATGGTGTCCCGTGTTCCGGAAAGATGGGATAGACCGAGGTGGGTCCTCTGACTGCTGCAAACGGTTTTTATCGACCAGTGTAAAATCAAATGCGAGCTCGGGCTAGTTTATCACTCTCATAACTTTTTTTGACCACGCTTACGTGTGGCGAACATCCCGCCGAATTTGAAAATTATTTATTATTATTATTATTATTATTATTATTATTATTATTATTATTATTATTATTATTATTATTATTATTATTATTTATTCCCTTGTACATTTTCTTCTTTATTAAAGGTTAATTGTATTTCATGAGTGTGAGATTCAGTCAATGTTTTACGTTTAATGAGTGCTCACCAAATATACACCTGCCGGGCAGCCAATCAGGGCGGAGATCATAGGTCAGCCATTTTTTTCAAAAGTTAAGCTTTCTACACTAACTGAAAAGTTTGGCAGGCTCCGACTACTAGACCCTTGCTGTGCTTAACACCTTCTCCGAAGTTCCCTCAGGTCGGTTTGGGTACCACACGGTCTGCGCAGCATCGACAGACAAGCAATCTTGTAGTGAAACCCTTTTTCCTTCTGGTCATCAGATATATGAAACATTAGTGCACATACCAATTAACCTAGGGCTAGAACGTACACATGTTTTTAACTAAACAGTTAATTCAAGTTCACCAAAAAAAACCTATATTTATTTATGCCTTTTTAGTTAAACAACAACTGTATTGTTTTAAATTTAGTTGTTGTATGTACACGTATATATATATATATATATATATATATATATATAGCTGCATAAAAAAACTGAGAGCGGGCGAGAAAAAACGAAACGAAGAAACCCTAAAATGCGGGTAAAGAGTTTAAGCAATTGCCGACAGCAGAAGAAGAGTTTGCAGAAGTGTGAAGAGAGCGGTATTGTTTAGCTTGTTGTTGTTGTTATTGTTGTTGTTGTTGTTGTTATCGCCGCCCGACCCGATTGTCAGGTTGAGAAATAGACGAATAGCAAAACCACGATTAAATGCAAAAAACAACAACGGGGCCGGCGGGCAGGAGGCAGACAGATCAGACGAGAGCGAGAGAGAGAGAGAGAGAGAAAACGCGAAGGAGATAAAGGAGACACATAGATCCAGACGCACAAATAAACGAGACCCAAAAAAAGAACCGATTGAGAGCTGCCGCTGCCGCTGCTGCTACAAGAGGGCGCCGACAGGAAACCGCACTTGAAGATCACGTCGTCTCCTGTCTAACTGTTACTGACTGCTGATGATACCGACTGCTGATGAGAAGAGTGGGGTGAGACAAGTTCAATCTAAAGAACAAAACCTCCACAAGACGACCACGACGACGACAACGACAACGACGCCCGCGCTTGCTGCTGCCGCCGCCGCCGCCGCCACCGTCGCAGTCTAACGGAACCAATGTACAGTGCGCAGCTTCTCTGCGTGTCCCCTACCAACGATGCGATGCGTTTAAACAAAGAGAGGACATGCGATATATATATATATATATATTTATTTATATATATATATATATTTATATATATATAGAGGAGAGAGAGATAAATTTAGAGATTGAGAGAGAGTGGCTGTATCTCAGTGGAGTACGCTTCCAATGGGGCTATCATCATCATCATGAGCAGCAGCAGCGACGTCACACCACATGAGCATCCAATTGAACAGCTAAAAGCTTCTGCTGGCGAGAGAACTTCTTGCACTGAGGCAGTGGTGGTGATGCGCGGCGCGAGCACTGTTTTTGCCGCTGCTGCTGCCGTCGTTGCTGCTGCTGGAGGAGTTGTTGTTTGGCCGCTGCTGCTGCTTGCGTCGATTCGTCGAACCGATTGCGCTGACTGACAGACTGACTAACTGCCTGCCTGACTGGCTGACTACGACGCCAATGTGCGGGCGGCGCGGCAAACGCTCAAAGGGGTTGGTTGGTTAGTGCGTTTCAAAGGCGGGTGCGACCGACCACGCACGAAGGGTTATGGACCGTCGTGGTCGTCGTCCTCGTTTTCTTCTTCTTCTTTTCTTCTTTCCTTCCCTGGGAAAGTCACAAACGCAGCAGCAGCAGCAACGGGAGCAGCAGCAGCAACAACAACAACAACAACACACACGACAACAAAGGCGACCGCGGACCGCAGCGACGCCGCCGCCGCCGCCGGGGAAGACAACAGGCCACTAGAGTATCGCTTGCTGGAGCAGTAATAACAGCCGGTCGTCTTCGTATACAGTGAGCCGCCGCCCCTGCCGCCACCACAGTGTGGCTAGCGACCAACACAACCGTCTCTCGAGTTGTTTTTTTCTCTAGCGCCATAAAAAAATGAGCGCCTGCCTACTGCTATTAGTAGCAGGCACACGAAAAAACTGGACGAGTGCATGATTTGGCACCAAAGAGCAGCAGTGGCAAGGGTGGCAGCGACGACGACAACAACAACAACAACAACAACAAAACAATGAAAACAATAACAACAAATTAGAGAACAGAGACAGCAACAATAACAAGCGTATTGACAAATTCAAGAACAGTGGCAGCAACAATAACAAGAGTATTGCCAAATTCAAGAACAGTGGCCGCAACAACAACAACAACGATAAGAACTACAGCAACATTAACAAATTTAAGAACAATGACAGCAACAACGACAAAAACAAGACTATTGGCAACAACAAACAAATACAGCAACAATCGAACAAGAGCAGCAAAGAACATAACAAAAAGAACAACAATAACGGCAGCGGCTGTAGCAACAACAACAACAACAGCAGAAACAGTAGTGCCACCATCACTTACAACAACAACAACAATAACAAAAACACCAAAAAGTGTAAAACACTAGATGCGCTCCCCAAGCGCAAATTCTGCCGAAGCAAACTGGGCCGATTTGACCGAGGTGGTTGCGGCTTGGTGGGAGCGGGGGAGGCCGCTGCAATAGCGGCGGCGGCGGTATTTGTAGTAGTTGTTAGCGGTGAGGTTGAGGTTGAGGTTGTTGTTGTTGCTTGTGCTCGTGGTGATGATGATGATGCAAATTCGCACATTATATATCATTGGGTGACGGCAATGACGGGAGACACAAATAATAAAAAGGGATCTCCGAGACTAAAGAAGACGAGTACGCATGGGATACTGTGGCTCGTCGTACCATCGATGCTAATGCCGCCCGCCCCCCCCCCCCCCTTCTACTATCACTAACTACTGTACTCGGGCAGTATACATGGGCGGTGTATGTATGTATGTATGTACGCCTTTGTAAGCGCGGCACGTATCAATCAGCCAGATCAGTCAGGCCGAACGGATATCCACTACCCTCATTTAACCCCCACTCTCCCATGGATGCTTGCTCAAAGAGTTGGCGGCGGTACGCTTAGACAAACGGCATCGTGGTCGTTGATGTTGTGGTTGTTGTTGTCGCTGGCGTTGTTGTTGATCGCTGGTGTTGTTGTTGTCGCTGGTGTTGTTGTTGTCGCTGGTGTTGTTGTTCGCTGTGTTGTTGTTGCTCGTGTTGTTGTCCTTGCTGTTGCACTTGTTAATGTTGGTGTTATTGTTGCTGTTGTACTTGCCGATGTTGTTGTCAATGTTGTTGTTGTGTTGTTGCTGCTGCTGCTGCTGCTGCTACGACTGCTACCTATTGTGTTATTGTTTCTATTGTTGTTGTAGCTGTTGTTAGGGGCATGCCTACCTACAGCGTGAACCACCTACTAGAGCCAGCACCAGCACAGCCTTCTCTCCTTCTCTCCTTCCTGGTCTTCAATCAGCATTTCCTCACATTACTCAACCCCTAACAACGGCACGGCAACAACAACAACACAAGCAACAACAGGATTCACCACTTTCACTGCGCATCCGATGTGTAGTCAACGAAGCGGGCAGCGATTGAGCGGGGTCGTATTGAAGCGCCCCTGTCATAATGAGCGCTAGTGAGAGCGCCATGTAAGCCGTTCAAGCTTTCAGCCATATTTTTTAGGCCATTTTATGCGCGAACTGACGACGCAACAAAACAGCAATTAATATACCCTCGACGAGGTTTTACCTCGAAAACGTTGTTGCGCTGTTCGTGCTGCTGTTGTTAACGGACGACGGCGGATACGACCCTGCCTCGTTGCTGAGTCTGGTTATGCCTAACTAGTGCACTCGGTGGGGTTCATCGGTTAGCCAAACAACAACAACAGCAACAGCAGCAGCAACAAGAACAGCGGCAACAACAACAAAACAAAACAACAACAACAACGACAACAACAATTACAACAGCCATAATTAGAGCGCCAACATCAACGGCGGCCTATTGCGAATCTTGTGAATATTTACGTAATTTACAAAGAGCATCGTGCCGGCATCTATCTCTGTAGTAGTTGTACGGGATCGGTCCCGCCTCGGCGCGTACTTCCTCGTTAGGTATGCGTGGCTTAGGCCTATGAAGAATAACGAAACGCGAATAAGGTGGCCAGTGAGCGTAGTGAGGTTACTTTACACATGGCTTGCCAACCTTACGTCGTCAAAAGAGTCGGAGAAAATCTTATAAGAAGACTGTACTAAATATAGCCTATATTAGAGCCCCACATGCAATTACTATGGCATCAACTGCAATCGAAGAAAGGCTATAATTCGAAGATTCTATGCCCGGCGTACTGAACAGACCGTTGCCGTGACTTTCATCTGGTAGCATGTAATGTGTGCCTGCTGTTCTACGAAAGACCTGCGCTGATGATAGATGTCATTTACACATTGATTTTACGGCTTCATTTATATGTTTCGTTGATAAAATTACGCTAAGCAATGCACGTCGATCGGTTATCTTTCCGAGAAATTCTATACGAGGTTATTCAATGTTACTTCGCTTTCGTCTTTGAGTTCCTTATACTAATGTGGATAACAATATATATATATATATATATATATATATATATATATATTATATATATATATATATATATATATAATGGTTCATTATTAATATGTATCACAATTACTAATATGTTGATTATAGAACGTCTACAATAATGCTCATACTATTATTACCTGCGTGGCGGTGATCACTCGACATCATATTGGCGTTGCCTCTCTGTAATTCCAATGAAACCCTCTGTTCGAAAAAAATAATATTACTAATAATCGTAGGATAGTTACGAAAGGAGATATAGATCTTATACAAACATGTACAATTTTTATTTCTAAATAGACTAAATAGAAAGAGAGCATGCGCCTGGTTAAGTTTAACAAAACAATGACGTTTGTTCCATATCCTCTTTAACTACATTAAATTGAATACATCTTCTTTTTTGTGTGATCATTTCGAGCGTCGAAACCTATTATGCACTAAAGACTGTCCATTTCTTATCATACGAATAACTAGACTTTCCGGTGAATCGGCGGCTTATTTTGAGTTCCGTATGTAGATCACATCTCGGCGAAGGTCAGTCTATGCCGTGTAAACGGACAGGTAACAAACAGATAAACAGAGACGTTTCGAATCGTACCGGCATCGAAAGTTGGATCTAGTACAGGAAACTGTCGCTACCGCGGCACGGCAACGCTGGGGCACGCTAGACTTGTTTGTTCCATAGAGGCCGCTTCGATTTCGAGAAAAAACTTAGCCTATCATAGACGACGGACTTAACGCAGGAAATAGTTTCAGCCGGTTACGTAGTAAGTGTTGACGTCTCGCACGTTGCCGCTGAGTTGAGCCGATTTGGAACTGGCACCCGTCTCGACCTGTCTGCGATCACAGACAGCGCCAGAATCATCGGCAATGGCATTTAGCGATGACCGCGTATGACCCGCTAGTCTAGTTGATGTCGCTGTTGCTGTCCGGAGGTCAAAGGAGGCTAGACAAATCCTACTAACGTCACTCGTAACAGACCGCTGGTAGTGACATTAATCACCAGCACTGTTAAGATTATCACCACCATCATCGTCATCATCATCATTGTTCGGCCATCGTTTGGTAATTTTTCTGGGAGTGCCTTAATGTACTACTTATGTCTCAGCATATAGATATATATATATATATATATATATATATATAGTATATATATATATATATATATATATATATATATATATATATATATATATATATATATATATATATATAGTGCACTTTTAAAACTTATAGTTTAATGTTGCCTTCGTCTGCCATTGGCTAAAAAGGCAACAACAACAGCAGCAACAACAACAACAACAAGCTGACCACGATTGCAAAGTGAACTGCAACTGTTTGCGTTGCCGGTGGGTGCTTAGGCTGATATCCGTTGAAATGCATCCGTATACGCAATACAAGCTTAAACAACCCACAGGAACAGATCGTTTTATTAAGCGGGCGTTTTGCTGCCGTTAGTGTGCCCACAGAGAGAGAAAGCGAGCAAGCGGTCATACAGCCGAAAGGCGTCGTAAGCTTTACGGGCTGATCTGGCTCCAAGGCTGACCTTCTTGTGTGTCGGTCCTTCTCTTCGGGCGTCTCTCACTGCACGTTTCGAGACTGACTTCGCTTCGTCCCTCGCTTGACTCGCTTTGATTCTCGCGGTCCGTCGCATGGCTCGTCGCGTTCCCACTGTACAACGTCATGACATGACAATGATGTGGTGATTCAAGCAGACCAAACTAGTGTTTGAAACGAACGCGACGCTAGCCACAACGCTAACGATATCGCGCACCATTCAACGATATTGCTGCCATTGGGCGTGATTTGTTGCTCTCGTAAGCGAGTCTGCTTGGACGCCTACCCGAGGCAGTCCTCGAGCAAACCAACGAGGCAAAAACACGGCAACTATTATTGACACGTCGTTTTACTAAGCTAACAACTGCCCGAACTCTGGTGGTCTGGTCAATTTGTTCTTAGAGACAGGTCTCTTTTAACGTTTTAAGATCTCTTTGAGGTTTACTAAATGGTGCATTGAAGTTGGCATTATTGCCGTCGTTGTTGCCTGCAGTTTAGTGATAGTGATCGTAGGCTTTATTACCTCCTTTTCTGAAGCTGCTAAATGTTGACTGAGCTCGCCGCGTCTCTTACCGTTACTTCTATGAAGTGTCTGCTGTTACTACTGTTACTACTGTTGAAGTAGCACAATCCTTTTCAAATGGGAACGGTACTGTGTATAGCTATATTAATAATTAATAATAATGTATTATCAATAATAATAGTAATATAACTCGATTTGACTGTTGTCACCACGAACGGTTAAATTAATCTTGGATCTGGTAAGGTTACTGCAAACCATAGCCATGGAGCGACTCCACCCTCTCAAGGCAGCGGACGTGTTGGAGTTTTGGGTCGGCAACAGGAAGGAGCGTTTCGAACCGGTTCGACGGATTCGAGGCAGGTGCAGAGAGAAGCCTTGTAGGCGGCGAGCCCTCGTGAGTACAGGCGACGATCGGCGAGAGGAGGCTTCATCACGCGATTTTACCAAGAAGCATTTAACATGCGCTCGCGACAGGATATGCTCGCGCGAGCAGCAAGTCAATCGAGAACCAATCGGAAAAAATAAATTGGGCTCCTCCTCGACGAGTTATCGAAGGCTCGTAAGGTACAAGAAATTGCAATAGTAGTAGGGGGTCTCAGCAGGCGTTTCTCGTGCCGAGATTTTCATGTAGGGCGGGCGACTATCGTCTGCCTCGTAGCCTGCCAGTTATCTGAGGACGATTTAGTTAAGGTTAGGGTATCGCGCAACACATGCACGCTAGCGGTTAGACAAAGAAACCCTTCCGGGTCATAGATTCGCAAACGGACATATGCTTCGAGAGCGTCTTATAGAAGTACTGCACGCAGATGTTGTTTGCTGCGCATGGAAACCACGCTACATGCTAGTGTAATAAATAAAATTAACAGATCTGGAGCGCACCTACAGTATCTCGTCTCGCCGCTTTGTATCCACGAATTCGAAAAAAAGTCGACTCTAACGCTAGAAGTCGCGGCTCAATCCCAGCGTCACGCATACCTATTCAAAGCGAATTATCCAAGGTTATTATTATTGTTGCCGCTGTTGTTATTACGTGGGTAGTTTTTGAAAAGCAGAATTTTTGATATTTGTATAATAGATTATATATAGAGATGTTCATATATTTGTTTCTGAAAGTACAATTTCTTGTTACATTTTCACGTAATTTCTATGCATTTCTTAAGGTGGGGAATCCATACACCGAAACACGCCCTCAAATCGTGTTTTCCGATGTTTTCTAGCTTCGCCTCGATGCCTTCAAATCGAAATCGATACATGTGAATCGAAACGTCTTTCTCTCATTTATGTTTACTGTTTTCACAGAAGATGGTGATCTTCATCTTGCCAGCCGACTGTTGCCGCTTCACTTTTGCGCGTGGAAGCGCCTCAACGCCTGACTCCTGCGAACTCCTAGACTTGAGTAGCGGGCGGTTATAAACACTTACCCAAGTTTTGTCATCTGTGACGAGTCTCGTTATTAAAGTAGACCGGCCCTCGTCTAGTTTTATCACACTTCGTCGAGCGAGAAAAATCCGCGCCTAATTTTGTTTCTGTGATCAATTACAAGGTAACTACCAAGCAGTGTTTTTATGAGTTCGAAGTGATTGTGCAGAATCCTATGGAGGGACTTGGCATTTAGGCCAAAGTCTCTTCTAGCGATGTATATGTTTGAGGCTTCGTAAAACGCCGACATGCTTATGGTTGTCACTTGCTCACACCGTTGTCTGTGGAAGAGTCAAATTCAATGTTCCACACAAACATCAACGAAGATGCGCCCCTCCGCCAGTGGAGTCAATATTAGCTCACTCTCCACAAGGCGGGAGATTTCCGAAACTTGCCTACGTCTCTTCAAGTTGTCCGGTAATCTGCTAGCTGGTTGCTACGCTTTTGGCTCATTCTAGTGATAAATAATTCTCGTGAAGTGACACCAAGCCGGCGCAGTCTTAATAACAATAAACAGGCGGCAGAGACGGTTTTCAGGTGCTCAAGCAAAATAAATGCCGACAGTGTATAGGCAAAGCAAAACTTAGAACAACCCACCAAATCTAGCTTTGGTGGGTTGTTCTAAGTTGGTGAGAATTTGGTTTGATTCTCACCAAGTTCGGTTGACAAGACCAATAAATATATACATGTATAGTGTCAAGCAATTTTTGGAAAATTTGGACGAGCCGATATTTTATGAACCCTTTTTTAGTTTTCATTAAATCGAAAGGCTGCTGACTTAATAAAAGTTAGCTAATGACAACTGCAGCTAAATGTTTAAAATTAAGAATGTTGCACATGCAACATGGGTTGTAGCATTCAAGTTTTCATTAGGCTGAAAGCAGTAGTAACATTCTGCACGTAGTAGGGGGTAGTCCGCCGCTTGCATATATATATATATATATATATATATATATATATAGATAGATAGATAGATAGATATATGTTTACCTAATGTATTTGTACTTGATATGATATGCACACATTTTTTCACTCTGGCAATTGTTGATAGAAGTTCCTTGGCGTATTCGTTAAAACAGCATTGTTCATCGAGTGAATGTGCATGAGCGAACGCTTATGCAGCAGTTTAGTTATACTTGAAATGTTTAATTAAGTTCAGCAACATTTAGGTACTTTTAATCGTAGGGGCCAACGCTGCGTAACGACGATTGCTGAATCACTCTGCTAGACAGTGTAAAGTCATTCTCATTAACCTAATATAAACATTGTTATCGTTGCTACAGACAGACATACATGAGACCAGTGACTTGAACGCTCAACTTAATTAGCCTGACCTAGAACTCCAACAAAGCTCAAGTCGATTGATTGAAACGCTCTTTTATTGATCATAAGGGGGGATGTAATACAGCATGTACAATAAAGGCGATTTCATGGGATGTTATATTATCTACACAAATTGTTTTAATTGCACAACTTTGCTTCGACACAATTTTAGTTCTCATTTGTTCAATTGTTTCACAAGTCTCCGTCGATACAGGTGCAACACTTTAACATTAGTTGTCTGTGTTAGAGGCCTAATGACAAATTCTGCCCGACTCGGCGTTGCTTGTACCTCAAACATTACGTCAAACAGATTCTCGTTCTTAATTAGACAGCGTAGCTGTTTTATGTGAGCTTCTCCAACTAGCTCGGCCACTGATTTGCACTCAAGAGCGTGCCTTTCCATTTGACACCGCTTCCTAACTCTTCTTAGAAGGCGACGCTGCTTTCTTTCTAGTAATCCAAGATCATCCAGTCTTGAGTACACTCCATTTTTGTCACACCGAGACTGTAGAACATGTAGTTATGCTTGGTATACCTGATACCAAGATGCAGTACTCAACACTTGTGGGCCGATACTTTTAGACTAATCCTTGATGACCACATAATAGAGTCGTTTAGTACACACTGTAGCACGTTTGCATCACTATCATCCCGAGTAGGCATGTAAAGCTTGATATCGTCATTGCATATTAAATATTTAACTGAGATTAGTATGATGTGCTTGACCTGATCGAAAACATAAACAATCTGCGGTTACCCTGCGGACAACCTTGGAGCCAACTCCTCTAAATGGCAGTACGTATATGAGTAGATCGTGGGGCATAGTTTCGAAACCGTTCTTGAAGTCACGGTAGATGACGTCCACGGATAGTGCTATTACTAATGCATCGGCCTACGTCGCTAAAGAACCTTCAAGATTTACAAGACAATCTGGGTCGACCGGCTCTTGCGGTAGGCAAACTGCGTGCTGTTCAGCACTGCTCAGGATTGAAGATCAGACGATTCTCTCCAGAACCTTGCGTGTCACCTTTGCTAGAGACAGGGCGCCTGTTGGCAGCGTCAGTCATGGTCCCACTTTTGTGGAAAGGAGCAACCCAAATCCTGCGATAAAGCGATGGTACACGTCCTTTCTCTAGTGACTTTCGGAAGATCTTGTTTAACTTATATGTCACGCCTATTGCTGCCCTCTTGAAGAACACAGTAAGAAGCAATTTCCGAGCAGAGACTGACCCGTGGATCAAGGCTTTGGAGCTCCTTAAATACCCTTACCTCTGAAACATCAACATCGTGGCCCGTTGGATATTAGCAGGGCATAGAACAGACGAGAGCGGTGAGATGGGAGTAGAGTTCAGGTATGTTCTTTCGAACTGGTCACACAGCAGGTCAGCTTTCCGTCAATTATCAGTGATCTAAATTAATGAGAACAAATCGTTCTTTAGCTTAAGACGAGTTAAAGCACATCCAAAGAAACGAGCAGCATCTCCGGGTCTTCTATGGCTTGCTCAGCCTGGCACCTCTGTCGTATCAAGACTGGCTCTAACTTCCTGATGTAGCTTGGGAGGTTGGCGGCCTGCTCGCGAGTACGCGGGGCTACATTTGCCTCAACGACAACGAAGAGATATTCAATGAAACCGTCGCATCCAGGAATACCGCTTCAGCAAAAACTCGCTTTCCAATCCATACTAAGTAAGCTTGCCACGATGCTGTCATAGTCTACATTGACAAAATTCAATCTCTCCTCTAGTAGTCCTCGGTTGATGCTAATTGGCAGCGAAAGTTGGATGCTGAGATGAACACTGGAGACTGAACACGGTACAAGATAGATGTCCGATTCATATAGGATATTCTCTGTGCTGAGAACGACGCCAAAGAGGTTGCCGCTATCGGGTCTGATTGAAGAGAAAACCTTTGGATCAAGAGAGTTGAAAATGCAGAACTCTAGAAGGCACCTTTTGCGAGGCGCTGCCTGTGAATCGCACATCAACTGTATCCCAGTTGATGTGCGGGGCGTTGAGGTCGCCAACCAATACCATCGGATGATCTACGTTACAGAAATCTCAAGTTGCTCAACAAGAGCTTCCATGGAGATGATTTTCTAAATGGCGCCTCCGTACCAGGAGAGTGTATTGTGGCTAGCCTACCAATCGTAGCAGCATTCTTTCCCACTACGTCGGCACATATCACCTCATTATCGTAATTCAATGTTTTTACCTGCATCGTAGTAACCACAGCGCTCTTTTTTTCGATAGACGCATGACACGCCTTATGTTAGGTCAGTAATGGCGATAACTCATTTACTAGAATTCCCTTGGCGTGCTGCGGCTGGGAGGCCTTCCCTTGGTGCCGACCTTCCTTTCCTACGCCGACGACCTCGTCCTTACCGTCCAGGCCCGGATACCGGAGTTGCTGGAGAGGCGTGCGAATGAAGCAATCGCCTGACGTCGCGTACCTGGATGCGAAAAGCAGGGCTTGCGTTAGCCCCCGCCAAGAGCGAGGCAATTCTTCTGGTGGGCCGAAGAAAGTTCCCCGCTGTTTACTTACGCCTTAACAACGAACAAATTCATACTGTGAACACGGCAAGATACCTCGGAATATTCCTTGATCGAGGCCTGTGAGGCATTTATCACTTGCGACGGGCAACGGAGAAAGCCCTCAAAATTGCCAACAACTTCGCACGCCTCATGTCTAACACCTAGGGGCCCCGGCACTCCAAGCGACGCATCATTATGTCCGTGGCCGAAGTCAGTAGCCCTATACGGAGCTCCGACCTGGCCTGTTAATACTTTAACAACTGCAACGAATCGAAGCCGCCGTATGGCAGGAGGAGTGGGACGGCCTGGAGGAGAGTGCTCCAGGCGCCAGTCTCCGGAAACGTTTATCAAACGTCAAAGACTGGTTAAACCGGCCCGGGGGAGAACTAACCTTCCACACCACCCAGACCTTGACGGAACACGGGGACTTCCTGTCCTACCTGTTCAGAATCGGGAAAGCTCCCAGCCTCACGTGCGTCCACTGCGGCGATGAACTAGAGGACACCCCAGAACACACCATTCGGAGGTGTTTAGCATGAGCGGAGCAGCGTGCGCTCGCTACGTTTTTAATAGGACCAACACCGTATACACTAGGGGCGGGCCTACCCAGCTGGCTAGAGGCGACGAAACTTTTAGGAACATACTCGTGGCAAAATCTACAGCAAATAACCGCCGCACGCCACGCACCCCTCAGGCCTCCAGGGAAGAAACTGGCCACGAGTAGACTCACACCTCCCTTGATTGTTTGAAGTACTTTAACATGCAATTCCCGGTCGGTTGGGAGGATGGGTAGATGACTGGTTTTTAGTGGGTTGGAGCCCCATACTACCGGCCCACACTTGCAGACGAGTTTCCTGCAGTGGTGTCCGCGTGTGCAGACCGCATTTCCAGTTACTCCTCTCAAAAAAAATGTTCCTTGAAATTTTCGAGGTGCTCGATTCATTAGGATCAGCTAGTTACGCAATCGTATTCTTATGTGCCAAAAAGAGGATTATAAAACGCGGTTTACAGCCTACCGCAATTAGATCAATGCACAGTCGTCAGAATAAGTTATATGTGGTCATATAAGACCAGAGGTGTATGTACTGGAACAACGGGCCCTTCAGCCTAGTTTTAGTTGATGTCTTTATACAGGTACTTCTTTCATACAGATTTAGTATTTGTGTATGAGGAATTTGTTCTGTGTAAAAATACACATAACAACACAGGTGAGATAAATGGAGCCAATTGAGCGCGACTGCACAGTTTTCTACTCATCTCAGTGTATTGTCGAATCAGCGATAGATTTACAAAGGGTTTTTATTATTGTAAAAATTCCAGAAAATACGATAGCGAACATGATTAGACTTAATTCGGTAATTAAGCTGCAAGGACAGGAAAAAGATAAAATATAGCAAGAGCTGGCGAAGGAGGGAGAAAGAGAGAGCAGAGAATGCGCGGAGTGTAAGGTAACAACTCGAAGACTGTCTCCTAATGAGAACTGAGGTGACTTGAAGCGATTGATTACGTTCAAACAGGAGGTCGGCCTACGACCTTGAACTAGTGGCCAACGCTATTCTACGGAGGGGAGTCACACAGAAGCAAAACGCCTGAGAGGTTTCAGTCGTATATATAAAAACATTTAGTCGTAGAATAATAATAATAATAATAATAATAATAATAATTTTAACATTCTTTAGAGAAACACTATTACTTCGGTATACACTTAAATTGGTTCGTGGATATCTTCCTGGCTGACACGGGTGGCTCGATAGAGAGAGCTCTGCACCATTCAATTTAGTCATATATCTGGTAGGCAGCGACCAACCAGTTAGCAGTTGTTCAATCAGCAATGTGTTCGAGTCGTCTTCGTCGAGTCTCTTCGTCCACAGTTTTCCTCAGCATTTCCGCGACGAACGTTGCTCCGTGGTGGCGGTTTTGGCCTACAGGTCCAATTGAGGCGAATGGCCTTCCTGTCTGCCTGCCTGGGGCGATCTGCAACAATACCACTCGCTCATCATAGTCATATTAGCCGCAACAGCAGCAGCCACAGCAAGAGCAATAGTAACAACCGCGCCAGCAGGAGGAACATTGGCGGCTATACACAGGTGCTTCGTCTACGGCAAAACAGTTTCTTCGTCCGTTGTTCGCTCGCGGTCGAGTGCCCTGTTCATCTGTTCTTCATCAACTCCATCAGCATTACGACAACAAACAGACAGAAGGACCGATCGACCGGCTATGCAGCTTTTCGGGCCTTTCATCATCGGTCGTAACAACAAACGCGGCAACAACAACAACAACAGTAAAAACAGCAGCAGCAACAACAACAACAACAATAATAACAACAACAAACGAGTGCTACCGCACGCCGCTCAAGTACATCACGATGCATCGATTATTCTGGAGTTGATTGTCGTCATCGTCGCTGTTGTTGCTGCCGCCGCCGCCGCTTCTAAAGCGATGGATAAATGTATTTATTATTCAGACTGACGAGAAAAGAACGCATTTGGACACGTAGCGACTGCCGCTTCTGTTGCGGCGGCGGACGCTGGCGACGGTTTCAACGGGCTTCAATCAACGACGTTTCTCCTCCTGGTTCATCTTGCTATAGCGGGGAGTCTGATCGCGCGTGCGACCTCCCTTTGATGGAAAATTTGCCGCTTTATAAGTCATATGTATATATATATATATATATATATATATACAATACGTATGTGTGTGGCATGAGCGAGTTCTTCTTGATTTCGTTGCAATCAGAGACAAATTAGCATCACGACGATAGCGCACAGCCGTACGAGAGAGGCGGTAGCGCACCGAAACGAAAAGGGGAACTGTGGGGATACTGCTTGATAGATCAGCGACGAACAGCAACACAACGGTCAATTTCCTACTTATTTGTAGGTGAATATATTTGGGGTAATAAATGTAATTTTTTGTAATCTACTTTAATTAATTAATTTAATTTGCTTTTTATGTATTTCTTATTTTTAGTGGTTGACTAAGCAGTGCTGAGCCTGGCTTGAGTGGTACGTTGGTTGTGACTAGGTATGCTTTGGTTGCCAACGTCGTCTTCAGTATATAGTCTGCGTGTGTAGCGCTATCTCAAGTGTCCCTACAGAGGACGACGTTTGCTTGCCTGGAGAATTGCTTGAGAGCACAAATTGGTTGAGTTTAATAGAGTAAACTGGTTGCATCTTCTTCGCTTGGATAAATAAAGTTACATTAATATATATATATATATATATATATATATATATATGTTTTTTCTTCTTTTTTTCTTCTTTTTATGACATTAAGCAGCTAAACCTCTATTTCTAAAGTATACGTTAGACGTATCAATGCATATAATGATAAACTATTATATCATACATACGGAATACCGGCCGCGTAACTTTCATTGATTTGATTAAACAAGTCTAGCTAGTAGGATTAGGCATTCGTAGACTGTGCGTCGGATGAACGCACTTGGAACGCTGTGTGCAGTACGCCTACCAGTTATCAAAACAACGCTTTCCGTGAAATCTCGTGAAATAAAATTCGCTCGAGATCCTAGAGTTGTTGTTGTTGTTACCTTGAAACAAAAACGGTCATGCGTGCGCAAAGGCAGTGCTGCCATTTGATCGAAAAGCACGACGTCGTTGAACCTCGCTAATTAATCTTCGGCCACGAAGCGTA
>QVRM01004769.1:0-76854 GCA_003439945.1 Dermanyssus gallinae
ATATATATATATATATATATATTATATATATATATATATATGCCTCTACTTCGAGAAATAGTTATTATTATTATTATTATTTATTATTTATTACAACTCTTAACAATGTTACAGTTGTGGAGGTCTGAACGTATTATTGCAATGTTTTGTTAAATGATTAGTTCACTCCATGGCGCCTAAAATAGATGCCGCGTTTCCTCTGTAAACGGCCAAGGACAACGCTTGCCTCAAGAATGACCCTCTCTTCGGTCGTCGTGACCTCCTGAATTCCGCTTACTCAATCTTTGAGAAATGCTTCGGTTCCCTTGCTGATTGGCCCTAGTGTCTCCATGGCAATAGGCACAAAAATATAATCTTGTCCCAGTCTAGCATATTTAAATCGTTTTATAATAATAACTAATAATAATAAAATAATAATAAAATAATAATAATAATAATAATAATAATAATAATAATAATAATAATTATTATTATTATTATTATTATTATTATTATTATTATATTATTATTATTATTATTATTATTATTATTATTATTATTATTATTATTTATTATTATTTTTCGGTTTTACAATTGTGAGGTATGAACGTTTAAGCCATGTTCATGATGCTCTGCTGATTTCCTCAATTCATGGCGCCTATGATAGAAGCCACGTTCCCCCTACACACGGCTAAAGACATCATCTGTCTCAAAACATGGACTCGCGTCGATCACCCGTAATATCTTCTATACGCTTTCCAATATCCTTCAGGATTTTCGCCGTACCTGTGCTAATGGGCCCAAGTGTCTCCAATGCAATGGGTACAAAGTGGTACCTCCTTGACAGCTCGAGATACTTTCCTCGTTTTTCAGAGTCCGCGCGTTCTGCAACCCATCCAGATTCAACTACGCTGTGGCGTAGATACGACAAGGCCGCTGTGCATGAAACGGTTACATCCCATGCAAGGCTTTTACCATATGACCATAGCGGAATGGTGACCCCGTCCGGTCGTAGCTCACTACTTCCATAAAGACCTTTCGGCTCGGGTGTGGATGGTATCCCTGCCCTTCTAAGGGCTCTTCTTACTATGGCGTTGGGTTCGGCGTGTCTTGTAAGTCTGCCAGGGCTTTTCAGACAGCTTAGAGGATGTAGACCATCAGAGTCAACAGGTTGGCTGCATGAAAGACATGAGAAAGGCTGGCAGACGGGCGCGCCTATCCTAAGGGCTGACACCATGCGGAAGGAGTTGGGGTCCAGCATGGTGCCAAGCTGGCGGGAGGGCAGTGCTTGGAGCCAGCCCCCGCTGAAAGGATGTTGAGCCGCTAAAAAAACGGCACGTTCTCTTGATGATGTAAGGTCATCCATGATATCCCTTGATGATTTCTTACTTTTACAAGCGTCGAGAAAATGTTGGTTCACGTGCTCTTTCAGGGGGCCGGGGTCAAGTTGGCTCCTCATCGTCGCATCTGCCAACATGGTAGTTTTCTTTAACACGATTGTTGCATCTTTATTAACAAGTGATTCCGCTAGGGTGCCAAATTGATTCAATGATGCAGCATAGCACACTGCGGCGAGGTCGATGGACCTTCTAATACCAAGGCCTCCGAAGGCTATTGGAAGGCTTGCTCTTTTCCATAAGTTCTCCTCTAAACTAATGTTCAATACCTCACCCAGAATATCCCTAGTAGTCTCGTCGTAAGCAGCGAGGCCTTCGGTATATGTGAAGGTCGGGGATGCTCGCAACAAATAGTTAAATCTTGATGACCCAAGACTGTGCCTCCACAGACAAAGGGCCGCCTGTGGGTGCATATTTGTCAAGCGTGGGCGAATTTTTACAAGAGCTTCTCGTTTTGCGCGAAGAACCCGTGGGATTCCTTCACACATGACGGGAGCACCCAGGATATCTAAGTCTTCTTGTGTCGTGCAAATTATTCCGGGAAGTGCTTGCATGATCGCTTGAATAGATTTCTCTTGCTCTTGCGCATTGCCTCCTATCGCTGTAACCTCACACTTAGAGGCGTTGAGCGTTAGCCCTCCCGTTTCCTCGAACTGTAGTACGGTCTGTACATCCTTTGCCACAACGTCCGCGGGACCACCCAAGATTGCGTCACCCAGATACCAGACGTTAAAGGGGCTCTGTAGACTTGACACCAGATCAGAAATGCCAAGACAAAACAGCGCTGGCCCTAGTGGGTCTCCCTGTTGGATACCGGTCCTGGACTCTATGGTTACATCTGTATTCCAAGCGAGCATTGACGCACTTCTGTAGCCCTGCCACACCATCGGTAGGAGTCTTGGAGCCTTCTTTTGTACTTCATCAAACATTTTATCTCTTCTTAATGTATTAAACGCATTTCGAAAGTCTAGTTTAACTAGCACTCTTGTCGGGCCCTCTGCCTGCAAAATGGCACGCGTAGCATGCACGGTGGCTTCTGCTCCTCCTCTAATGGCAACCCCAACTTGGTGAGGAGAGACCGCTGTCACAATGGTATTTTTATTCACAGCCATGGCAATTTTAGAAGCCATTCTTCGTAAGGCCAGTCCGCACGCAATGGGTCTAATTGAGTTATCTTTTTTTCTAAGGGCGGTTAGGCTTGCACCATAGAAAATCGGTAGACAGAATGACGGCAAGGTACCATTAAGTACTGTAGTCACAAGGTACTCAGTTCGTTCAGTAGACGTTCAGATGCGGGAATCGTCTGGTCGAGCATGTCACGTAGATGTCGAGGACGCAGACCATCCAAACCGGCTCCACTTGTGAATGGAAAAGATTTAACGGCCTCATGGACCTGAAGTACGTCAATCTTACCAAGGTTTAGGGCCGCCGGTTGTTGGAGCAGCTCTATGCGCTCTTGGCAGCCAGGTGGGGAACGTGGATGTTTGGCCCGCAGTTCAGACTCTGTGTGCGCGTCGTATGGTGCAATTATGTCTGAGGACAGCAGGGCTCGAGCGGCAGAACGGATATCACCCTCTGCTAATTTAATCTCTGCTTGGCGTATACTGTTTTCATCTTCATTTACGTGGCGTATCTTGTCGATGGTGCTGAGTGCAGTCGCGTCGGCCACACCTTGAAGAGTCCTAAGATCTATTTCGGCTACATTCTTCTTAATTAGTTTGGTCAGCGTCACTTCTTGATCTTTCAGACGCGGAATGGCAAACATTAGCGATGGAAGCATCATGAGATGGTTCCAACTCTTGAGGTCAAGCCTCGAGTTAAAATTGCTCAATGCTTTGGTGTATGCTGCGGCGCAGCATTCTCTGGCTCCGCGGGGTATGACTCTGGCAAGTCTTAAATTCTTGCGGGCACTTGTTAGAATCCGTACTAATGAGGTCGAATCAGATTGAAGGTCAGAGTCTGAGGTAGAAGGTATGAGATTACCCGGTCCCGGACTATTACCGATAGGTAGACTTCGAGAGGGAATCGGGGAGTGGAGGCGTGTTATATGGGCTTTCAGTCCTTTGGAGGTTCTTACACAGCGACCGCACTGCGTGCAAACATACGGGGTCTGAGAGAGAGAAGCCGTTGTATGGTCGTTATCGTTGAATTCACTGGTGTTGTGTGATTGTTGGCTGGTCATTTGAAACTATTGTTTAGGTGGAATGATCAGCAGCTCCAGGAAGTGCTAGGAGCTCTGGATCTTCAGTACCGTCTACAACAGCCTTCATAAAAGCGATACCAATCTCAGACTCGAGATATGATAACACGCCTTTGATGATTGGGTTTTCGTCGAGCCATGTTGAGAGCATGGGTTTCATCTTCTTCCAGATTCTTAAGATCGCGGTGACGATATGAGAAGAATTATTTGTCGAACTCTTTTTCTTTTCTGACTGTGATTTTGCAGGCATCTTCTGCGAGGTCTGTTTTTTCGTTTCAGCAGCCTGCTTTTTTGGTGCAGCGGGTGGCGGGAGATTACAGAGTACTGTCTCGCCATCTTTATGCAAAACCTGCTTGAGTTTTTGTGTGGCTGGTCGGACCACATCCGCGTAAGAAGCCTGTTTTTCGACAGACTCAGAACTGACGTTGTGTGGCTCCTTTATCAGTGATGGAAAATCACCTGATACAGGAAGACGCGCAGAGACCTTTGCGTAGAGTTTGACTCGTTCGGCTTCTCTGTATACCTTCCTAACCCCGCAACTGTTGTTATTGGATGCGTGGGCACCTCCGCAGTTGACGCAGCGAGCCTTATTTTGACATTCCCACATCTCGTGTCCGGCGCAACCGCATTTCCTACAGGAGGGATCATTTCGTTTTTGACACTCTGAGGCTTTGTGCCCATACGTATGGCATCGTAAGCACTGCAGGGGGGACCCTGCGCACAATGTGACCTTGTAGTTCTCACCGGCCATATGCACTTCCGAGACAGGCATGGTGTCAAAGCGGAGTCGGACTCTGGATGAATTTTTCCACGTTTTTGTTGCGTTTCCGTTATCATTCCGCGTCGCGACGGCATATACTTCTCGTTTGACTGCGTCGACGCCTTGATCTTTAAGACATTCCAAAATATCATCATCGGTGAACTGAGGGTTAACTCCATAGATTCGACCCCAAAATGCGGATATATCTGGACATTGCTGTATACTCACACCACATACTTTATTCAGCCCCTTCGCCGTTAGCATCTGGCTTGGGTCTTTTAAGCGAATCGCCAGTTTCCCTTGCGTCGTAATTCGGGCGCTAGCACCCGGCACAGACTTACTGAGCTCTACGGCTATCTTAAAAACACTAAGAGATCTTAGTGCTTCAGGGTTATCTGGGCAGTGGAACAATAGTTCCAGCTGGGTCTCCGTAGAAGCAGCCTTTCGTACATTCTGAGTAACTGAAGATGCAGTTTCCTTAGCTACTTTCTTTGCAGCTGTTTTCAGTGCCTTCTCTTGACGGGTTGGAACTTGGCTCCAGCCTTCGTCATCTTCAGAATCGTGAAACGTAGCGCCAATTGTTTCACACGGCTCACCGTCACACTTACTCTTTCCTCCGATCGGGTCATTGCCCGTCGCCCTCTCCAACCTCTCGGACAGCCTGGCTTCTTGGCGCCGACGTTCTCTTACTGCTGCCGTCTCCCTCGTCGACCTGTGACACTTAACAGTGCACCTATGATTCTCCTCACCTGCTCGTCTGCACACAGGTGATGACACGCGGGATGACTGCGGCGAATAATCGTTACCGCTCAAATAGGTAGCGGGCGACCCTTGCCGAGGCGTATATGGAGACACCGGACGTGAGTCGTTAGTAACCAAGCAGACAGCCGGAGATAATGCACATTCTAAACGTGATACATCTGAGGCGTGGGCAGCAGTTTCCACTACATGATCTTCGTCGCAATCCACTTGATCGCAATCCACTTATTATTATTATTATTATTATTATTATTATTATTATTATTATTATTATTATTATTATTATTATTATTATTATTATCACAGTAGTTTTATGTGCTAACGTCTCTCTTTCTTGGCGGCACTGTATAGAACCAGTTCAACCACATGCGGATTGTCTACGTATGTTGTAATTCTGTCTTCCTTGCTGTCGCTCTTTATATATAAACCGCTCTCTCTCGCTCTCTCTCTCTCTCTCTCTATATATATATATATATATATATACAGGGTCTCTCAGTAAGATTTCAAAAGCGATATAGAGAACTAATGAGCTCACTAAATTATTTTTTCTATTGAAAAGTTGTCCCTGAGAAGTTTTGTTTTAGAGTGAGAGTCCTACTACTAAAATCCGTGACACTAGTGTTGTCGCCCGACATAGGAGCACAAAATGTCACCATTGCGAGACAGCCAGGGATTCTATACTGAAGCTAAGCACATCGACGCGTTTGCGAAAAAAATCCGCTTTTTCTGAAGAACACAAATTTTCTAAAAGACGCTCAAAACCAATGCACGTCTTGCGACCATTTTGGTACAAAATATACGGCAATGCAAGCCGTGGTTGCCGATTAATTAAGATTTTTCGGCAGACATGCCGAGACTGCATGCGTAAATGATCTGGAGTGATTTATCTGATGGAGGAGGCAATTTATGCGTGCACTCAATCTCGATTACTCTGCAATCACGGCTCGCATTGGTATCAAAAAGTTCGTCATGAAATGCGCATTTATCAACAGCTGTTAGTTTTGAGCGCTGGGAATGGTCGTAGGGTTATGATTTTGAGGTACTGGACGTGAAATCGGTTGCATACCCCCCCCCCCTTCCGACATACACCAATAAATGCATATGTTCATCGTTTTCGCGTCTACTTGCTACGGATTGCTGGCAGAATTATCTCGAATTTGGCCTACGGACTCATTTGCTGCAGTGCGAGCGACGGGAGGTTTTTGGCCAGTACCAACGATGGACGGGCAAAACGCGGAAATTCCACTCTCTTTAGCACACTTTTTCACCACTGTAGCCATGGGAGCGATGGTGATGACGAGATCAACGACGGCTTGATCAGTATAATCAGACTGAGCTCGGCCAAGGCGGTCGGCTAATTCGTTTAGGCAAATCTGCGCCGTGTCTAGCTCCTTCCGTTTTGGCATTTTGGAGTTCGTAGCAAGCAGGACCTAAGTTTCCTGATCCGACACAGCCAGTTCGTTCTCCGCCCAATTGGCGCCCATGTTGCTCAATCGGCTGCAGAACAAGTGAATAACCAAGAAAATAAGTAAAGAAAAAAATATATATATATATTTATATATCCATGACATTTGAGGCCAAAGTGTGGAAATGTGCTCCGCTTAGATGATGTGCTAAGCCACTCTGTGTAAGCCCGTAGATTTCAAGTTACGCCTATATAGATATATACACCCTGTATATATATATAGTCAGCTGTCACAATGGCAACAGGTCGGTCACGTTTTTTGTGCGCTCTAGTGTTAGTGTACTTTTTGACAAAAGTAACTACAAAGGAGAACCCAAATTGTGCACATGGGGTCAACGAAGTAAACTGCTTAAGGGTGAGTGTGTACTTTTACCTGCCTCGTCGTAGTATCTCTAAAGCACACATATTGAGAAGCTCAGCCCTTGTCATACTGCTGCTTCTGTGCGGAGACATTGAAGAAAACCCTGGTCCACCCTGTGCTACATGCGGTGGAGAGTTTTTTCAACCAAGATCCAGAACAACTTGCAATGGCTGCAGTAAACCTGTCCACACACATTGTTGCTTTCAAATCCCGGACAAAACCGACAATTTTCGCAAGTCATGTTTTTGGTCCGAAGTATCGATATTAGTAAATCGATCACTGAGCACAAAGTCCAGCTGCGGTTGTCAAAACGAAATCCAAACATAACGAAAGCGCATTGATGATTTGGCTAAGAAAGTCAACAGCACACCAATGAACAGAACTCAACAGCACATCATCGGACGTCAACAGAACCAGCACGACAACACGCAGCGGCAGCGTCAAGGTAACGGCAACCAGCAACACGTGCAATACGATGTGCTTCGAGGAAGTATCATACCACGTCGCATTAACTTCGACCATGCACGTGATAGGAGAAACAGTGGAAGAATCCCAAGAGAGAAAAACAACAGAGATAAATGGCGCACACAAGGCAGAACGGGATCAAACCAAACTAGCACAGGGACGAACAAAATGACGGACCTGAAAGTTGTCCACGATAAATATATACCGGAAAGGCCGCGTTACAGAGCTTTGTTTGTAAGTCGCCTTCAACTAAGTCATAGTGAGGACGACATGAAAGAATATGTTTTTTCTTACCAACCGAATTATAGGTAGTGAGGCCGGGGTAAAAGTAACAAAGCTAGCAGGTAGAAACCAAATTTATTATAATAGTTACCATGTACAGGTAAGCGCAAATCATTTTAATGAACTTCTAGATCCAACGGTCTGGCCGGACGGAATACAATTTCGACCATTTCGGGGTCCACTGAAACCCTATCGGGTTTTTGGGTTTGGCGCTGAAGAACAACAGCAGCCATCAGGATCTGTAGGCACGAAAAGAATGCGACAATCGGACAAATATGATGAGATGGAGAGCCAGATGCCTTGACTGAACAGTAAAACGATATGCAACGACATGGTACAAAATTGTGAGCAGACTGATTCGAGGTGCCTCTTGTGGAACGTCGAAGGACTAGAATACATCACACGCCTATATGGAGAAAATTATTTTAATAAGTTCGCTTTTATATTTCTTACGGAAACGTTTGTAACAAAACCAAATAATATTGTACTGTCACGCCACAAGATGTATCATGGTCAAGCAATCAAAACGGAAGGGCGCGGTAGGCCAAAGTCGGGTGTCGCTATAGCTGTGCCGACAAAGGTATGGTCACAGGTATTAGTAGCTACAAGTAGACGAATCATTGTGGAGACGAAAGACTACTATTGCATATGTATATACAGCCCACCTAAAAAAGAGCGGTGCGAGATATTTTATACGACATTGGCGAACAGTTGCTTTTATGCCCACACAGAACGAAATATATTGTGATCGCCGGAGATTTTAACTGTGACCTCTCAAAACAAAATGAACGAAGCGCATTATTTTTAGAAGGAGTTGAAAGCCTAGGACTACACATCGAAAACAATATGCAAGAAATTACGTATACGGCATGGAACGGCACAAGTGTCGTTGACATAGTAATGACGTCAGCATGTGCGCCAGGCATCTGCATCAACAACCTGAAGATTACCCCTTCAGCCGACAGAAAGCACAGTCAACTAACATTCAATCTAGAAGTCAACGTAGTCACAACCAGCAAATGCAATCCACATCTGTCGCGACGGATCAACGTGCAAAAACTGGAGCAAGCCCTTCACCTCCTCCCATCTCTTGAACGTCGAGAACACCTCGACATTTACGAGCGATGTTTTCGGTGGGCCGTACTGACGTCAACAACGGCAGCCCGCTGTCGAACCACAAGGTTTAAGCACAAAGCCTAGTTCGACCAAGAATGCCGCACTACCAAATCGATATTATGCCAATACAAGGAACGCAGCAGTAAGAACCTAGCCCAACTTGCTATTTTACAGCGCAAGTATAAAGACTTGCTTAGGACAAAGCGTGCTCAATACGAAACCGATATGCAACTCCGCAAAATTCGGCAAAGCCTCTACCGACCTTGGCTTCTTTTTCCAACACGCCCCAAAAGAACCAAACCCACTAATTAACGACGATGAGTGGCTAGAATACTTTACGGGAATTTACACCCGCGACTGTGACCTGCCGGAAAAAGAAGAACATGAAAGCGACGGACCGTGGAGTGACTTCACAGAGGAAGAGGTCCTTCAGGGTATCATGACAAGAAAAGATGGAAAGCCTGCCGGACCTGACCAGATTGTCTACGAACATCTTAAAGCTGCGATTTCAGTGACCGTCCCTGCCCTCATAGCAATGTACAACAGCTGTCTTAGACAAGGTGCAATCCCAAACCAGTGGAGAAAAAGTCTTCTGCTACCAATTTTTAAGGAAAAGAGAGATAATACAAAGCCAGAAAACTACCGCGGCATAGCATTAACCAGCGTAGTGTACAAGGTTTTTACATCGCTCCTTGCCAAAAGGCTCCTTCTAGAATGTTTCAAAGATTAACCGGCAGAGCAAAATGGATTTCTTCAAGGGCGTTCGGCTGAAGGAGCACTTACGGATGTAATAGAACACCTAGAATTAAAAACATTTTTTAAGGAGGTTGTTTTTAATTCGAGACTATCCTCCGTCCCCTACGGGCTTGGTACTTAACCTGAGGTATATCTTCAATGCACCGAGGGCCGGACATGTTAAGATATCTAGGGTTACCCAACAGTCCTTGTGGCAGCATGGCCGCTGATTCTCAGCGGTATGGTTTATCATCTATTCTCAATGAGCATCGCTCAAAGAAAATTCGACCAACAACAGGGATCCAACCGGCGACACCCCGGTAGATGACAACCATGACTAGCGCACTAGTCCCCTAGACCACGCCGCCACATAATAGAACACCTAGAGACTCGAAAACAAGATGTGACTTACGCGGCTTTTATTGATTTTAAGACAGCTTTTGATGCAGTACCAAGAGATCGGCTTTTACTCACTCTGCGTGAAGATTTTAATATTAAAAGCCGAATGTATAACCTTATCCGAGATATTTTAGCCGGCCAACGTATCACAATTTTAAACGGAGCTCACGCAATTGCCAAGGAGGTCTCTCAAACAATTGGCGTGCCACAGGGTGATACAGCTAGCCCATTTTTATTCATACTGTACGCAATTGGCCTTAGAAAGTGCCTCCGAGAAGTAAAAGCTCACCACGTGTTTTATGCAGACGACTTAGTTATTATGGGAAAAGCGAGGCAGCACCTCCAATTTTACTTGAATGAGACTGCACGATGGTTTTGCGAAAATAAGCTAAACATCAACGTGTCGAGAACTAAAGTGATGCGTTTTAGCAGAGAAGGAGCATATGCTCAAGATGACTATAACATAAAGATAAGTGGGCATGCACTAGAGTTGGTCAACAACTTCAGATATTTGGGAGTAACACTGACGCCCAAACTGTGTTTTACTAGACATATTGAAGAAATTAGAGTAAAGTCGGTGTCCTTAACCATGATGTTGAAGGATCTCCGGCAAGTTGACCTTAAGACTGTACTTACTATATTTAAGCTCAAGATCTTTTCCACAGTATCATATTGCCTCAGACCTATATCCTCCAAGTTAACATTAGACAACCTCAAGAATATCGACAAGATTAAAACAATGTTTCTTAAAAGAGCGCTTGGCTTATCAATAACTGCCTCGTCTACGCTGGTGCTGCAAATGTGCAATGAGTCCACATTAATAGAAGACCTAGAGCACCGTAATTACCAATTTAATCCCGAAGCGCTTGAGGCATACAAGGAACACAGAGAACGGCAAAACTGGAACTTTGTAATCAACAATTTTACAGATGGACCCGCTTTTCTTAGCAACAGATGTAAAAAATATCTGCAACAGAACAGAGCAATAATTTGCAAAATAACTTGACACGGATACCACCAATACCTCTGCCTAAAAGGAAAGTGTTTCCAAATCAACGAATGTGTTTGTAAATTTTGTGGTGAAATTGAAATCGACCGATATCACGTTATAAAATGTATATAACTGAACACCAGCTCATTAACAGCTGCTGTAATTGACGTACTTGAGCGGAATAGCTCGTAAATATTGTGAGAATCTACCAATAATGGTGAATAAACAAACATCAATATATATATATATATATATATATATATATACAGGGCCTGACAGGAAGTTTTTTTAAAGCGATGCATAGAATTGTAGAGCTCGTTAAAGCAAATATGTTTTCCAATAGAACATGGTCTCTAAGACGTCTTGTTTCGGAGTGAGAGTGAAATTACTACAATTTGTGACAATGGTGTTTTTGTCCGACATAGGAGCACAAAATGTGCTGTTGCGAGACAACCAGTCCTCCTAGACAGAAACAAAGCTCTGAAAGAAGCACGAACAAAGAAGTTCGTGTTCGTGATAAAATTCTGCTCTATCTGAAGAATATGCAAGGCCGGTCAGAAGACGCGACACGGTCGCTTAGAAGAGAATTCGCCAAAAGTAAAGTTGTTTATTAACGTTCACGCCAAATACTTCAAAATCATAACCCTACAACCACTCACAGCGCTACTCCTACTAAAACAGACACACTCAATTTAACGGCGATCATTTTGGTACCAAATATGTGTCAATGCGAGTTGTGGTTGCGGAGTAATTACGAGTTTTCGGAGGGCATGTCGAGATTGAGTGCATGTAAAATGACTGTGTGGCGACGTTCACTACCGCCGACGTGTCGCGCGACAGCCGCAGCGCGTCATTTTTCATGCATTTAACCTGGACATTCCCGCCGAAAAATCGTAATTACTCCGCAACCACAGCTCGCCTTGACATACGTTTGGTACCAAAATGATCGCCATGAATTGCGCATTGGCTGAATATGTCCGTTTTGAGCGCTGTGTGTGGTTGTAGGGTTACGATTCTGAAGTATTTGGCGTGAACGCTAATAAAAAACTTCAGTTTTGGCGAATTCTCTTCTAAGCGACCATGTCGCGTCTTCTGACCGGTCTTGCATATTCAGATGAAGCAGAATTTTATCAAATACGAAGGTGTGCTTAGTTTCTGTATAGGAAGACTGGTTCTCTCGCAACAGCACATTTTGTGCTCCTATGTGGGGCAAAAACACCAGTGTCACAAATTGTAGTAATTTCACTCTCACTCCGAAACAAGACTTCTCAGAGACCATGTTCCATTGGAAAAAACATTTGCTTTGACGAGCTCTACAATTCTGTATATCGCTCTTCAAATATTCCTGCAACACCCTGTATATATATATATATATATATATATATATATATATATATATATATATATATATATATATATATATATACATATAAATATATATATGTATACATTATATATATATATATATAGAGAGAGAACGCGGCTTCTATGATAGGCGTCGTCGATTGATACGAAATCAACAGTGAAAGCGTTTGTTCATCACAATTGTATGAATTAAATACTAATAATGATACCGTAGTAATCAATATGCCACTACTAATATTTGACTGCAGAGCAGATTTGTATTCGGAATTCGCTGCATCTGATCTTGTACGTATGGTGTTTTATTGGATATAGACTAATGGTGTTTGTCAATTGTACCAAATGAGTTATTACTTGTTGCTTTTGTTTGTCTTGTAGCTGACGACGGCGCCACTATCACCCTCGCCTCTTATTACTTCTCTCTTACACACCATCCTTACTCTTTTGTTATGATTGTCAGACTTACCGTTGTTGTTGTTGTTTGTGTTGTTGTTGTTGTTGTTTTGTTGTTGTTGTTTTGTGTTGTTGTTGTTGTTTTAGTGTTGTTGTTGTTGTTGCTGTTTTGTGTTGTTGTTGTTGCTGTTGTTGTTTTGTGTTGTTGTTGTTGATGTTGTCTCCGAGGTGGCGGCTAGTTATTCCGATTGTTATCCTGTTATATTGTTGAGGGTAACTGACGTCGACGATAGTATTTGTCATTGTTGCTGCTGATACTGGTAGCGCCAGACATGCGCCAGCCCAAATAAATAATCCTGTTAGAGCCGCCAGATAAACACTGACGTACATATATTAGCAACACTGCGTTACAACTAAATGCAGATCGGGACAGAAAACATATACGTAAAGTATATATATATATATATATATACACATGTTATATACCTTCATGTAAAAATTACCCGGAAAACTCTACGTATACCAAGCTGACCAACAATGTAACTGGCGAAACACTGAGCGCAGTTGCCGTTTGATGGCTGTGGGGGAGAGCGAGCAACTGTAGAGCCAATGTGATGTACGAGATGTGTTAATACCTAACAGTCATATGTGTGGCTCACATTACTTGTGCGTCTTATCAATATATATATATATATATATATATAAAGTGTGTTGCAAAAAATTAGCAACTCATGTTTTTTTGCGATAATTTCGGCTTGGTTTATTTGAATGGCTTGAAATTTTAAGCGCATGATGTACATGACGAAACATGAGTATAGTGTTGATTTCATTGCAATCTCAACATCGGTTCATACAAAAAATAAAAAAGTGTGAAAAAACAGTGTTGCAAAATATTAGCAACAATAACATGCTAACAACACAGCTCTTGTTTGTAAACTATAGTCGATACTACAGTTGATATTCGACCCCAGGGATCAAATGTCAGGAATATTGTCTAGCTAAATCAATCGTTATATAGCTGCAAAATATTTAATATTTATTCCTACATAGTTGAACATAGAACCAGTCAACGCATGAAGGAACCGATTACACCGGCGTGTTCGGAGGAAAGTTCTGCACAACGGAAGACATTTCACTAGCTTGCGTAGCAAAAAGCTAATACCCAGATTAAGGAAAGTCATGAAAAGTCGATATTTTACGTTAACGCCTTTTCATGAAAAATCGTAAAATTTTTCTATTGCGACCAAAAATGTACGTCCGAAAGACCACTCTCACGCAATAGCAAATTTAATGCCCATCATTATTGTATCAAGGTGATGGTGCTGCGTTACGTAGTTGTCAAGTCACTAAGCTTTTTCGATAGCCATATCGAAAACGAAGGCATGCATATTTCTATAGGGCGTATGAGAAAGTTAGGTACATATTTTGAGGTTTGGTAGAACTCAACAAGAGAATAAATTTTCCTAGTGGAAGGAAGGGGCGGAAACGTCTTGGCAAATGTTTACGGTTCTGAACGTGAAAACTTGCACGCAAAACATAACAACTATGACTGTCGAAAAAGCTTAGTGACTTGACAACTACGTAACGCAGCACCATTACCTTGATACGAAAATGATGGGCATTAAATTTGCTATTGCGTGAGAGTGGTCTTTCGGACGTACATTTTTGGCCGCAATAGAAAAAATTTACGATTTTTCATGAAAAGGCGTTAACGTAAAATATCGACTTTTCATGACTTTCCTTAATCTGGGTATTAGCTTTTTGCTACGCAAGCTAGTGAAGTGTCTTCCGTTGTGCAGAATTTTCCTCCGAACACGCCGGTGTAATCGGTCCCTTCATGCGTTCTCCCGCAAACAGAGATTTCGCACAACTATGTAGGAAAAAAAAGGCAGAAAAACTACTTTTATAAACTTCACTCTCTCTCCTAAACAAGACGTTTCCACGTCTTCCCTCCATAGGGAAAACTTATTTTCTTGCCGAGTTATATCAAACCTCGAAATGCGTGCACAACAATATGAATGACCCTGTATATATATATGAGAGAGAGCGGGAGAGAGAAAAGAAGTTAGATAAATACACACAGTGGGAAAAAGTGTATATTTTTTTGCATTACCGGCAGCATGGAGGCTCGCGGCCTGCTGCTTTACTGTACATACGAACAACGGACGTACGGACGAACAGTCTACCTACTGACAAACCATCTTCTCAGTTAATGGCGCGGGGGAGGAGAGTAGGCATGGCGTCATAGAGAGAGCGAGCGAGGGAGGGGAGAGAAATAGAAAGAAAGGTAGTGGGGAGAGTAACAGAGGTCATGAGAATCCGAGGAAGCGCTCCCCGGCTGGTCCAGACAGCCCGGTATATAGAAGCGGGATCAGACAGCTCTTTAAGCATCAAAACGACGACGACGACGAACGCCTCATGGCTGTATAGCGTTCCAGAGGTTAACTCTCACTCACTAACACTCACATGCATGTTTGTTTATACGTAGACATGCATACATATATAAGGAGGAAGAGAGAAAATAAAGGGAACCCCGCCGGTCTGCACAAGGTGACATAGGTGATTAACCGGGTTATAGATTTTGCTAATTACGATCGCGCGTTTATTGTGTTTAACCAATGTGAGTAAGGCTATTACGGCTTTCGGTCGATATATATATATATATATATATATAATATATATATATATATATATATATATATATATATATACATACATATAAATATATACAGGGTGTGACTGAAATAATTTTATAGCAATACATAAAATTGTAGAGCTCGTTAAAACGAATATTTTTTCCAATGGAACATGTGCTCTGAGAAGTCTTGTTTCGGAGTTACAGTGAAAATACTACAATTTGTGACACTGGTGTTTTTGCCCGACATAGGAGCACACAATGTGCTGTTGCGAGACAACCAGTCTTCCTAGACAGAAACTAAGCACACCTTAGTTTCGTGATAAAATTCTGCTCCATCTGATGAATATGCAAGGCCGGTCAGAAGCCGCGACATGGTCGCTTAGAAGAAAATTCGCCAAAAATGAAGTTCTTCATTAGCGTTCACGCCAAATACTTTAGAATCATAACCCTACAACCACTCACAGCGCTCAAAGCGGACATATTCAGCCAATGCGCAATTCATGGCGATCATTTTGGTACCAAATATGTGTCAATGCGAGCTGTGGTTGCGGAGTAATTACGAGTTTTCGGAGGGCATGTCGAGATTGAGTGCATGTAAAATGACTGTGTGGCGATGTTCACTACCGCCGACGTGTCGCGCGACAGCCGCAGCGCGTCATTTTTCATGCACTTAATCTGGACATCCCGCCGAAAACTCGTAATTACTTCGCAACCACAGCTCGCATTGACATATGTTTGGTACCAAAATGATCGCCATGAATTGCGCATTGGCTGAATATGTCCGATTTGAGCGCTGTGAGTGGTTGTAGGGTTATGATTCTAAAGTATTTGGCGTGAACGCTAATGAAGAACTTCATTTTTGGCGAATTTTCTTCTAAGCGACCATGTCGCGTCTTCGGACCGGCCTTGTATGTTCTTCAGATGAAGCAGAATTTTATCACGAACACGAAGGTGTGCTTAGTTTCTGTCTAGGAAGACTGGTTGTCTCGCAACAGCACATTTTGTGCTCCTATGTCGGGCAAAAACACCAGTGTCACAAATTGTAGTAATTTCACTGTAACTCCGAAACAAGACTTCTCAGAGCACATGTTCTATTGGAAAAAATATTCGTTTTAACGAGCTCTACAATTTTATGTATCGCTATAAAATTCTTTCAGTCACACCCTGTATATATATTCATATATATATATATATATATATATATATATACGATTGTTGGCAGAACTACAGTCGTCGCGATAGGCGTTCCACGTTGCGCTCACGGCAGCTTCTAAATGTGATGCTACGAAACTCCCACCGATAGCCGTTTCTGGCTTCCAGTTTGTCTCTTAGTTTTATCGTACAAGGTCAAACGGCGGTATTGCGTATGTTGCATATATATATATATATATATATATATATATATGTTTTTTTTTAGGAAGTGACTCTAACTCCAAGACTCTCGTCGAAAAAAATCGGGCCAAAGCAACTTGGAGAACTCTGTGACACTAACCTAAATAGTGCTGTCTTCACCCTAAACTGACAGACCTCAAAAATATCGATCGAGTTAAAAATTGTTTTTGACAGCGTATGCTTGGACTACTTAGGAACGCATCGGCGACACTAGCGTTGGGACTATGTCGAATGGGAACTTTTACAAAGGACCTCATATCAGACAGAATACAATTTTGTGCAGATGATTCTAGGACCCATAGAGTTAAAAGAAGAACGAAATATCAACTTTGTAATACAGAACTGATATATGTAAAGTGTGTTGCAAAAAATTAGCAACTCATGTTTTTTGCGATAATTTCGGCTTGGTTTATTTGAATGGCTTGAAATTTTAAGCGCATGATGTACATGACAAAACATGAGTCTAGTGTTGATTTCATTGCAATCTCAAAATCGGTTCATACAAAAAATAAAAAAGTGTGAAAAAACAGTGTTGCAAAATATTAGCAACAATAACATGCTAACAACACAGCTCTTGTTTGTAAAGGATAGTCGATACTACAGCTGATATTCGATCCCAGGGATAAAATGTCAGGAATATTGTCTAGCTAAATCAATCGTTATATAGCTGCAAAATATTCTACAGCTTAGTCGTTGTTCCGAACTAACGACGAATCTTATGTTTAAACCATGGGTCGTACAAAAGATCTTTCGGATAACGAAAAGACAAGAATTGAGGCATATGCTGAGCTCGGTGATACAGTAACTGCTATAGCAACCAGATTAGGATGGCATAAGAGCACCATCAGCAGGTTCTTACACCCTGGAGTGAACCAAAGGTGCAGATCTAACAGTGGGCGTAAGCCAGTTTTGACTATTCGAGATCGGCGAAGGATCATACAGTTGGCTACTGATGACCAAATGTCTTCTTCCAAGATCAGGACTACTTTGGGAGTGCCAGTGCACCGATCCACAGTGTACCGAGTGTTAAGTTCTGACAAAAACGTGCGATACGCGAAAAGGAAGCTTATGCCGCGACTGCAACCGAAGCACATTGTCACACGGCGTGAATTTTCGCATAGATACCAAACTTGGGATAACGAGTGGAAAAACATCGTCTTCTCGGATGAAAAGAAATTTAATCTCGATGGCCCTGACGGCTGTCAGTACTATTGGCACGACTTACGGAAGGAACCTAAATGGTTCTCGAAACGTGTGGCCGGTGGTGGCTCTGTGAAATATTGGGGCGCGTTTGGATATAATGGGAAGTCTGATCTAGTCGAGATTGTATGCCGAAACAATTCTGACATGTACCAGCGCATTGTCGATTCCCAGTTAGAAGCCCACTTCAGAAGAATTGGGGGACCTGACGCAGTTTTTCAACAAGACAACGCCACGTTTCATACCTCGGCTAGCACTATAGCTTTTTTTCAAGAACAAGGAGTGCCACTTTTTGACTGGCCGGCATTAAGTCCAGACCTGCATCCTATTGAAAATCTTTGGGGACATTTGGTAAAGCAGATTTACGCAAATGGTCGACAATATAATCATTTGTCGGACCTCAAAGAAGCTGTCCACCAAGCATGGACTAATATTCCACTTTCGTACTTACAACAGCTCATTAACTCCATGAAAGACCGAGTTTACGATTTGATTCAGAAGAAGGGACGAAAAACCCGTTTCTAGAATAAAATATGTAGTTTCAAATGAGTCATACAGCCCTGCTAAGAATCGAATACGCTGTAAGGCGCTATTGTTGCTAATATTTTGCAACACTGTTTTTTCACACTTTTTATTTTTTGTATGAACCGATGTTGAGATTGCAATGAAATCAACACTATACTCATGTTTCGTCATGTACATCATGCGCTTAAAATTTCAAGCTATTCAAATAAACCAAGCCGAAATTATCACAAAAAAAACATGAGTTGCTAATTTTTTGCAACACACTTTTTATATATAGATATATATATATATATTTTTTGGTTCTGCCTGACATAATCGCAAAACTTAGTTTTATTATTTTATTATTATTTGGTTACATGTAAAATTCTGACGCTGCTTTGGCTACGGCAAAAAAGTGAAAAATTGCCATGCCCTCCTATCGCCGGTTGCCACCGCGACTCTGGATCCCAACGGAGTGTGGTACTGTCCAGCATCGTCCCCAGCTGCGGTGAGATAATGGCCTGACGCCATTTGCCGCTCCATGGATCTATCGCGGCTCTCAGTCGCGCCCGCTCATTTGTGTTACTCGACCTTGACAACTTGCGAGTCTAAAGACTATTACGATGTGCTCTCAGGAAGCTGACCCCACTTATTCTCGTAGTCGAGGCAAGCTTGATCAATCTGGTCGCTGAGGTGAGCTTAGGTGAGCATTTGGTGGTGCGATCCCTTGTACCAGAATCTTGGGGGTTTTAAGAAACCCAAGGTAGGCAGAAATAGCGACTTGCGAGGCCATTCGGATTCCCAAGCCACCCGAGGACGTCGGGAGTGAAGCCTGTACCCAAGACAGACTGCCTGAGCTGAACGTTCAAAATAACTTAGAAGTATTTCGCAATGTCTCGTCGATCGAGTGAAGCAAGTCCGGATTGGCGTAAGCTCGTGAGCAGCGGAAAAGGTACATCAGCATCGGGGTTGACAAGCTCATGCGTAACAGGCAAAGCGCTGGGTGAGCGTCCAAGAGTCGCAGTCTGGAACACCAGCGCACGAGATCAGAGCCCTTTTTAGATAAAGAAATATCTATGGAGTCGTCGAGAATTGGGGCTCCTAAAAGCTCCATCTCGTTAACGCGTATTAACCTGGCTGCTGGCAGAAGATTGCGCACCTCTTGGAATGTGGAACTGCGGTGGGGGCCTTCATGGAAAGAAAAAAAGACTTCACATTTGGAGTCATTAAGTGTGAGCCCTGAGACGGCCTGGAACCCCTTTACTAGGGCTAAGTCGCTCAGCACCCTAAGAGTGTCACCGGCGAGGGTGCCGTCGTCTAGAAACCACGGTCGGAGTTTTAAAGACAGACGCGATTGAAGCTCGTGAATAGCGACGCAAAATAGAGCGGGGCCACAAGGGTCCCCCTGTTGAACACCGGAACAAGACTCTATAAACTCTCCTTGCCAAATCAGCTTGCTTGGGAACCTGTACATCTGGTGTACTAGCGGGTATAGCGTCTTATATAGGGCCTTAGCAAGTTAAAGGCGTTTTTAAAGTCAAGTTTGACGATTACCTTGCCTGGGACACCTGTTGCGGTTGATGAATGCTCTTGTTGCGTGCACGGCCGCTTCCGCGCCTCCCCTGATTCCGCAGCCCAGTTAATGCGAAGAGACTAATCCGATAATGTCCGGCATGCTCTTCCTGGTCAGAATTTTTTCGACTACCCGACGCAGTGTCAGCCCGACGGTAATTGGTCTATTGCCGCCGTCTTTTTTGCGCAAGGCCATAGAAGCGAGGCACCATAGAAGGCGGGGAGCACGAAGTCTGCAAGCTTTCCGTTTACAGCGAGATTGACGAAGCGCACTAGGCTAAGGACGAGTTGGTTCTCCTCGCCATCCCTGCCGATGAGATCTTTTAGATGGCGTGGTCGCAGGCCGTCGGGTCCCCCGCCGGAGCTGTTGGCGAAGCTTCTGATGGCGTTGATAACATCTATCGCAGACACAGTGATTTCGTGGGACTTGCCGGCGGACACGGGAGGCGGTGCAAGGGAAAAGTTACGTGGACAAGGGGGATGTTTGTCTATCAGCGCCAGCCTCGTTTTGCCGGAGTGTGGGGCCACTGTGTCGGTGGACAGAAGAGCCCTCGCCGCAGAGGAAACGTCGCCAAGGGCGAGCTTTCCTTGAACGACGCGAGCCCAGGAAAAGCCCTTGAGAGACGTGCTGCTTAGTCGAGTAGTTGACGCTGAGGCAAGGGGGATAGTTTCAGGGCCATTTCCCGCTCGGAATCTGTTCAGGTTCTAGCGAAGTACCGATGTAAGGGTTCGGCCGCGTTCCTTCTGGCGCGGAATGCAGATTCCCAACTGCAGTTGGGAATTAAAGTAGTCTTCTGTCTGACTCCTTACTGGCTGAAGAGCAGACCTCGTTAATCAAGTTTGAGAGCTCGAGAGACTTTGTCGCGGAAACCCCGAGGTAAACAAAAAATCATTTAAGATGCGCTTTTAATTTTAGACGTCGCGAGGATAACGTCGTGAAGTGAGGTTTGTGCCGGTGCGTTTGCAGCGGACCTTGCATAGGGGCCTTCCCTCAATGAAGGAGCCGAGCCGTTGTTGTCGCGGCTGCTGGCAGAGGCAACGGCCCACCTGCGGATGTCTTGTTGTGACATCATTGCGAGGGAGAACTAGTCTTCGGTGCGACGTCGCACGCGGCAGCGGCGGTAGCCGCTGTCGTCGCGTTATCGGTTTTGATCGGTCGCAGATCCGCCAAACCGAAGGTTAGAGCAGACTGAAGAGCATCTTTAAGCTGCTCGCGCAGGCCCTCAGTGAGATCGGTTGGGCCGTCGGTGGAATTGGTGGATCTCGTAACCGACCTAGCGAGTTCGGTTTGGCCGAACGAGCCAGGAAGAATGCACGCAAACGCTCTTTCGATAGCACTGCTGATGTAAATAACAATGGTGTCGATGATGGATGGTAGTATCTCTTCGGTTATGGCGAAGATCATATTGTCAAGACCGTCGCTTCGCGTTGAAAGGAGGGGCGCTCCTCAACGGCCACAGGAGTCTTTTGAGGCGGGTCCACACGTAGTGGAGGGACCTTAACCCCGTTACGAACGGCTGCGGAATAAGACTGTTTTGAAAACAAGGCCGATGGCTGGATGTCGCTCACCGGTGCGCAGACCTTCACCGTGGGAGCGGAGGTTTTTTGTTGGATGCGTAGTGGCGCTGATCTCTTGAGTTGCGCCATTCGTTGGAGGCGATGAGGGCACGATCCCCAGGTAGACTTGTGAGGCCCCTTGCAGAGACAACATTTCGGGGGCTGTTTACAGTCTTTACGGAGGTGGTTAGTGGAGCCGCAGCGGCGGCATCGAGGGGACGACCACGGGCAGTAGGCATTACAAAGCCTGCCCTGATGTTTTTGACCGCACCCGAATGGCCTCGGTCACCCCCAAAGATTGCAGCTCATTGACAATCATCACTGAGTGACGGATGAACGCCACAGATTTTACCCTTAACGGTGGATATTTGGTTGCTCGTCCGTGATTGGACAGGTATACCCGCGAGTGATGTTAAACTCAGCAAAGTGGCCCTATCCATCAAATCAGCGGCAATAATGACGAGCTCACCGCTGCGAGCGAAGAAAGGCTCAACCATTTCCCCTTGCCTGGCTATATCCATGCACACTTTGATAAATTTTTTCTCAAGTACTTTGTCCTCGGCTGAGAATAAAACTGCTTCGGAACGCTCCTTGGTTACAACTTTAGGACCAGTTATCTTTAGAGACGGTTTACCACCCGGGCCGACCTTAATCCAGCCATCTGGATCATCGACGTTAGGAGTATCACCCTCCTCAGCCATTATATTATCTCCCAGCGATATATATGAAATGAAAAATCATCTTTTTAGTAACTATGTTCTCAAATAAACCATTTATTGCCCTTTGGTACAGACGGTGCCACAACCATCTCCGTTTCCCAGGTAGAATCTTAGACAGTCAAGAAGTCTATAAAACACGCGAAGATACTAATGTCACGAAGATCAGCGCTAGAATAAACGAATCACTAGTAACGCCAATGGGCCGACACGAATGAGATTGCGTGTAGTGTGTGTGTTTTTTTTTATCAAGTTCCGGCTGAAATGTCGTATTCAAGAAAAAGTCTATTCTATAGAGATTCTTCTTGTTGTTATACGTAAAATAAAACTCTCCCTTGAAACGTTTTTCGATACTTCTGTTTGCAGCGCTTGCAGAATACGGCGTCCCGTATTTTTGGTTTTCGATACCATCCTCCTTAAGCCAAACACCAACGAGAATATCTCCGCGCAACTCTGTTGCTTTTTTGAAGTAGTCTTTAGGTGAAGCGAGAGGGCCGTTTGGACGAACCATACACGAACCGTATTTCGAAAATGACTGCTTCCACACTTCTTCGTCGTGGTCATCACCGCTGTCACTCACCCACGAGCTGTGCAAGTACTCGTTAATACTTTTTTTTAGGTCATCCAGATTTAAGTGCGCACTTTTGCAATACTCGGGACCTGAGGATTTACCTGTAATCACACCGCCAAAAACAAGAGTCGCAACACACAAATTAGAATTCCATTTAAATGATATGGATTCCAATAGTAAGAATGATGCTGATAACCAATTCACATTACTAATTAGTTAATTGCATCGGGTCCGCGTTTTTACGTCAATATACATATATGTATATTAAAAAGATTAGATATGGTTCTTTAATAATAAAAATTAGACATGGTTCTTTAATAATAAAAAAAGATAAATGGTCAAAGATCGTTTCACTGCGTTTTACCAACAAACGAGCGCACTACGCAGAGTAGATGACTCTTCTGCTCTCCAAGATGGAACGCCTAGGTATTCACATCCATACGTCAACTTACAAAATGTATGAATTGCTAGAAAGTATTTCGTGTAAGTTCTAATAATTTACGGAGCCAACAAGCCATCATTCCCCGTTTGAGGGCCAATTGGGCGCATTAAAATCCAAACTGTACTCGCATACCTGGGGCGATGCGATAAGTCACTGGAAGCAACACATTGTACGAGTTGAAATTTTACTCAGATAAATCGAGATGCATTTTTATTAACAAAACGTTTCTCAACAAAAAAATAGAAGCTTACATAGCAGAACGAGCGGCCGGAAAAGCAGAGACACGCCTTTATTCGGGGTACCAAAGCAACATTCACGGAGCAGTACCACATTTAACCATTATAGACATAGTGATTGATTATCTTGTGAAGGTTAGCTCAGTTGGCAAGATGAATGTCTGTAACTTTACCGTGTTAACACTTAAACCGTAGCGCTAAGGTAACAGTTATAATATTGTAAATATATGAAATTACAAAAGCATACCAGGGCTAACCGGTAGAAAGCCACATATCGTCCACTGAAAGGTATAGTGTATTCTGTGGCAGGGACTCTTACAGTAGTCGTAAATCCAACAGAGGCTGAACTTGAAGGCATCAAATTTCACCGATTTCGCACAAGCATGCTCACTGAATGTCAACAACAGTGCCACAACGATCTGTAATTAAATATATATGTATAAATGTATGTATTTGTATATAAATACATGAGTCGTTATAATAATATATATATTTAGAAAATACATAATATATATATATATATATATATATATATATATATATAATATATATATATATATATATATATATATAAAATAAATAAATGTATATATATATATATATATATATATACAGGTAGTTCAATAAGTTCTTAGAATGAAAACCGAGAATTTTCCAAATAATGTTTTTAAATTTTTCTTATTCGATATACTCCCCGAGAAGCTCAATACACTTTCCCCACCGAGATTTCAGAGCTTTCATACCTCTTGAGTAGAATTCCGCCATGGAATTAATTATTATTGAATTTGCAGTTCCTGAAAATAGGCATTGACAGCAGCCTTAACCTCTTCATTGCTGGAAAAACGCTTTCCACCGAGACTATTCTTCAAATGTCCGAAGAGGAAATAATCAGAGGGGGCCAGGTCTGGAGAATAGGAGGGTTGTTCAATTGGTTCGAACCTCAGTTGGGCCAGTTTTGCCGATGCTTGCCGGGACTTGTGTGCAGGAGCATTGCCCTGGTGAAACGGGACAACCTTCTTCTGCAAAGCGGGCCGTTTCACGATGAGTTCTTGCTAACGGCAGTCCAACAGTCTTGCATAATATTCTCCTGTGATCGTTTTACAGCTCTCAAGGTAGTCGACCAGCATTATTCTACGTTGGTCTTAAAAAACTGTAGCCATCACCTTTCCGGTCAATGCCGTTGTCCGCACCCTCTTCGGAGGTCCTTCATCAGGTGCACACCATTGGCAAGATGCTTCTTGGGTCTCGGGAGTGAAGTGATGAACCCGGCTTTCATCGACGGTCATGAATCTGCACCAAAAATCCGACAGATTGTTCGACATCTTGGCCAAATTTCGCTGTAAAGCCAAAACAGGCGCGTCTTTTTGGCCTTGGTTGAGCAAATGCGGCAGCCATTTTGCTCTAAGCTCTTTCATCTTCAAGTTTTCGTGTAGGATAAAATGCACACTGCCTAAACTAATCCCCAATGTCTCCGCTATTCTCCGCTATTTCCTTAATGTTCATTCGCTTATCTGTGCCAAGAATTTTTTGCACTTTCTCTACGTTTTCCTCATCAGTTGCCGTTTTTTGGCCTCCTGGACGTGGTTCATCCTCGGTGCTCCTGCGACCTCTTTTTAACACATTAATCCAGTTGGAAACAGTGGCAAAACATGGCGCAGAGTCACTGTACGTCTCGTCTAACTCAATTTTTACTTGAGTCGCATTCCAACCTTTGAAATAAAAATGCTTGATAACCACTCGAAACTCTTTTTTTTTCTCCATTTTTAAAAATCACGCCGATACGTTGCACGGGAAAAGCTATCAAACGAAATCGCAGCGGCCAATCACCATAATATATTGAGTGCTAGCAGTCGAAAAGTTGCAGTTCCTATTAGCGGTGAAAGCGTGCCAAAATTCGAATTCTAAAAAGCTCATTCTAAGAACTTATTGAACTACCTGTATATACTAAATGTTTGTAGGGACCCAACTGTCATGTTCCCACCGTTAATGATTAAATAATTTTCTCCATTTAATTTATCGATAATGCTCTTAGTGAAATAATTAATGCACTCCTGTAAATACGCCGTGAAAAGTTTTCCTTTAGGCGGCAGACGACTAGGTCACCCGCGTACATGACGATGTCGATATGTCAAGAGTGTGTCTTTGATGTACGTCTTCGATGCGATTCAGCACAGAAAAACAGATCGTCACAGGGTACAATTGATGCTTTAATGCTTGATGATTCCGCGGTCTGTGAGTTTGGCCACAGCGTTTTTCAATGTCATCTAGTAGGAATGCACAAGTTGCTGCTGTCGGTCCACAAATTTGGAGTGTTTGTTGCTTGTTCGGCAGTGCTTGTTTGTGATCACGGAGAGGCATAAATCGGCGCTCGAGGATACTAAGTGACTTTCCTTAAACTTCACTTTTCTGAGCGAGCAATCTCCACGATGCATAGCCGCAAGTAGAGGCTTCTTGCTTTTTCCGAATTAACCACACGAGACATTTCTGCCATGATCAAGGTATCTTGCCGGTAAAATAATCTTGGTGGAGAATTGACAGCATCGCTGACTTTCTTTGGGCCAGGCAAGTTGATATTCTAGAATCTTAACAGGTATAGGGACGTGACCGGCTAATATATGTCCAAAATAAGATTGTAGAGCTTCTAGTAAGAGCTGAAGGGCAAGCGATTTTTACGATAGTTTTTTGTGGCGCAACACATCACGTTTTTCCCACAACCTTTGTCAGGTTGTTTGACTCCTTGCTACCTCCTCTTCGACGACAGACACCAAGCCAGCTGACCTACACACAATTTTCTGGAAAACACGAGACTATCTTAAGGCAATACATACACAGGCGACACTCTGCTTCTGAAGCCATGGCCCGGAGTCGCGTCGATTTAACTATTCACTTCGAACTACCCACCGACTAAGGTCCTGGTGAATGAGAACCATTTGACAACCCATTTGACAACCCTACGAAGGAATGAACTAATACTAGAACTGCTGAACAGTAGATTATACGACGACGACGTCAAACAACGGCAAGTTTACCTATAAGATGCAGTTTTCTTGGACTAAAAAGTCAGTACTCTAGCGCCAGCTTGCAGCTCTACTAGCTTTGTTCTAAACGAGTTGAATACATTGCCAGGATTGCTGGTAGAAGAGGATAACATATAAAATGCGAATCCGTAAAATCAAGGAAATAGCAGAGTGCAGCTGCATCGAGCTTAAGCTGTGTCCGGCCTGGATGAAAAACGCCTATATTAGCGGTAATGTGAGGGCTGTAATTACCAGCAAAATGAGCAATGTAATTTGATTGCTACAAGCTAAGCCAACCGGTGGAATACACTGGCTTAGCTTAAAAACACAGACGATCATTGTCGTTGCTCTACGTTGACTTAACTAATTGTAGTACGGTTTATTTAGTAGTTTGTTTAATGCATTCACGTCCCGTCTGTACGCTACCCTGATGAATGACTTACCGTCGGTGCAACCGCATGCATTGTTCGTTGTCTTCCCGCTCTAACTGGATTGCCGCTGCGATGCCCAGCCTCGGCTGCACGTCGGGTCAAGCTAGACTTTGGCGGATTCCTGAGCCAGTTGCTTGACCTAATAGCGACAGACAGCTATATAAAGCGTGTTGCAAAAAATTAGCAACTCATGTTTTTTGCGATAATTTCGGCTTGGTTTATTTGAATGGCTTGATTTGGCAATTTTAAGCGCATGATGTACATGACGAAACATGAGTATAGTGTTGATTTCATTGCAATCTCAAAATTGGTTCATACAAAAAATAAAAAAGTGTGAAAAAACAGTGTTGCAAAGTATTAGCAACAATAACATGCTAACAACACAGCTCTTGTTTGTAAAGGATAGTCGATACTACAGCTGATATTCGATCCCAGGGATCAAATGTCAGGAATATTGTCTAGCTAAATCAATCGTTATATAGCTGCAAAATATTCTACAGCTTAGTCGTTGTTCCGAACTAACGACGAATCCTATGTTTAAACCATGGGTCGTACAAAGGATCTTTCGGATAACGAAAAGACAAGAATTGAGGCATATGCTGAGTAACTGCTATAGCAACCAGATTAGGACGGCATAAGAGCACCATCAGCAGGTTCTTACACCCTGGAGTGAACCAAAGGTGCAGATCTAACAGTGGGCGTAAGCCAGTTTTGACTATTCGAGATCGGCGAAGGATCATACAGTTGGCTACTCATGACCAAATGTCTTCTTCCAGGATCAGGACGACTTTGGGAGTGCCCGTGCACCGATCCACAGTGTACCGAGTGTTAAGTTCTGACAAAAACGTGCGATACGCGAAAAGGAAGCTTATGCCGCGACTGCAACCGAAGCACATTGTCGCACGGCGTGAATTTTCGCATAAATACTAAACTTGGGATAACGAGTGGAAAAACATCGTCTTCTCGGATAAAAAGAAATTTAATCTCGATGGCCCTGACGGCTGTCAGTACTATTGGCACGACTTACGGAAGGAACCTAAATGGTTCTCGAAACGTGTGGCCGGTGGTGGCTCTGTGAAATATTGGGGCGCGTTTGGATATAATGGGAAGTCTGATCTAGTCGAGATTGTGGGCCGAAACAATGACATGTACCAGCGCATTGTCGGTTCCCAGTTAGAAGCCCACTTCAGAAGAATTGGGGTACCTGACGCAGTTTTTCAACAAGACAACGCCACGTTTTATACCTCGGCTAGCACTATAGCCTTTTTCAAGATCAAGGAGTGCCACTTTTTGACTGGCCGGCATTAAGTCCAGACCTGAATCCTATTGAAAATCTTTGGGGACATTTGGTAAAGCAGATTTACGCAAATGGTCGACAATATAATCATTTGTTCATTCATTCATTCATGATTTATTCACCATAGAATTGGTAGTTACAGTCACAATACAACAGTATGGTCTGACATTATATAATCAACTCTGGCTGTTAGGGAGGTTCCAACAATTTCCTTACATACAAGCATGTGGTACCGCCCAATATCGGACTGTCCACAAAAACTACATACGCATTCTTCAATGGTAAAACAATTTGGCTTCATGCACATAAAATGGTGGTATCCGTGCCATGTCGTTCGGCACACAATTGTGCGATTCCGTTGGCGGCTTCCTTTCCATTTATCAGAACAAAATGCTGGGCCATCAGTGTAGTTTTCAATGGCAAACTGTATGTTTCTTGATTCTCTGAATGTTCGGTAGGAGTCCAATGCTTCTGTGTTGAACGGGACCTTGTTGAGAACCAAGTCTTCCGTGAGTGTTCTTTCTCCGCACAGTTCTAAGGCTAGTGTGGCAGATGCGTTTTCAGGCAGTCCCAATATGCGTTTGACAAAGCAAGACTTCACTCTATCTAGGACTTTTAAATCACTCATTGTCAAATGCGGTGCTATGGCGGGTAGACAATATGTTATGGTCGGGAGAAGTTTGATTTTGAAACAGTTCATTGCTGTTTTTAGGTCTACGTCGCGTAGATCTCCTAGTAAGGTGATTGTGGCCGCCGCTTTTGCCCGTACTCCGTCAACATGTGTACTAAATGAGAGCCTTGGGGTTAGGATAACCCCTAGGTAAGTGAAGCTGTTGACCACCTCAAGCACTCTCTCGTTTATTTTCAAGCGATGATCTCTAGCAGCATATGATCCTCCTCTGCTGAAACGCATTACCTTTGTTTTATCTGTGTTGATCGAGAGTCTGTTCTGTTCACACCATTGTGCAGTCTCGTTGAGATAAAACTGAAGATGATTTCGGGATTTCGCTAGGATAACCAAGTCATCTGCATAGAAAGCGTGTGGGGCTTTGAGACCACGGAGCAGATCCGAGAGTCCAGTTACGTACAGAATGAAAAGGAAAGGGCTAGCTGAGTCTCCTTGGGCCACTCCGATTGTTTGTGTTACGGGTTCTTGTACGTAGTGATCGCCGTTTTTAATCGTTATGACGTTATATGCTAGAATGTCATGTAAAATGTTAAAAGTTGCTCCCTTTATGTCAAAACTTGATCGTAGAGTGTTCAGCAGACAGTCCCTCGGAAGACAATCGAATGCAGTTTTAAAATCAATAAAAGCAGCGTATGTCATTTCGTTCACTGAGCGGCGATATGATACATGTTTCACTACAAATGAGACCGCATCTGACGTAGACCGTCCCCGTAGAAAGCCATATTGCTCCGGCGGGACCTTCTCCTCGGTGGCCGAGTACAGCCTGTTAACGATTAGCGATGTTAGGGTCTTATAGAGCACGCTTGTGAGTGCGATGCCTCTATAGTTTCTCGGGTCAGTTGGATCTCCTTTACGCTTGAAGATAGGCTGCAGAAAGCTCTGCCGCCACTCGACGGGTATTTTCCCTTGTCTAAGACATACATTGTAGAGCTTTGTTAAAATTGGACAAACTACATTTACATTCTTCTTGAGGTGCTCATATGCAATAAGATCTGGCCCTGTAGACTTCCCATCTTGTTTCTGCTTAATAGCGGCCTCGACTTCGTTTTCGGTAAAATCTGTAAAATTATCATCGTCACAGGCATCTCGGTCTGGTAATGCGCACTCTTGTGTCAGTAGTCTTCTGAAGTGATCTACCCAGTCATTATCGTTTATCACTGGATTTAGCGACGTTGGTCTCCTCGGGAGAAGCAGCCACGGCTTCTGCACGCTTGCTGTTATAAGCCGTACACGCTGATCTTCTTCGTAACGCAATTTTTTCTCTCTTTTCATGTGCGTGAATTCCTTTTTCATCTCTGCTATGCGGCGGAGTGTTGCTGGTGACCTATTTTGAATTGAACAGATTGCGTGCTTCATTTTCCGGCATTCCTCATCAAACCAAGGCTTGTGTCTCTGGATTTTTGCCTTTACGTTTGATTTCGCAGCGAGGTGAATGGACCATTTAATTGTTCTTTCAATTTCGTTCACGTCGTTGCTGTGTTCAGCTAGCTGTAATGCTTGTTCCAATAGGTGGCTGTTTAGTGAGCGGCGGACGTGCTTAATTTGGGACGTGACCACACGTTGTTTGCGATGCAGTTTGAACTCGACCTGAGAATGTTTACGATGAGCCGATGGGCGGATAGTGATGTCAAATATAGTATCTGTCGTCTGTGATACTGACGAGAGAATAATATCAACCGCGCTGTATCCATTCCAACTAATATATGTAGGCTCTGAATAATTACTGTGGATGGCCAGTCCAAGCTCGTCAATTCCTGTTTTAAAACTCATTTTTCTAAAACTTTCTTTTGTCAAGTCACAATTAAAATCTCCACCTATTACTACATTTTTATTCGCATCTGTGCAAAGTCCCATACAGTCGCCAATGTCCTGTATCACTTGATCTACCGCCTTTTCAGGCGGGCTATAAATACAGATTAAGTAATAATCGGTGAGCTCTAATACAATGTGTCTGGCAGTGCTATGAAGAAGCTTGGCATTCTCCGTTGTTCTTACTCCTATACATACGCCCCATTTTGGTCTTCCTCGTCCCTCCGGCTTAATTGCCAGTCCGTGAAATACTTTGTGGTGGGGGAAGGGGGTTTTTGTGGGGTCTGTTTCGAAGGTTTCCGTTAAGAGCAATATGTCGTATTTGCTGAATATGTTCTCTCCTGTTGTTCGATATAATTGGTTGAGAGATTCGACATTCCATAGCAGACATTTCGATGGAGCTGTTTTGTGTTCTTGGGGTGTTGGCTGGCTATTTTGTCATTGATTTGTCTCCATTTCTTTGTTTTCACTGTGATCTTCTTCCACGCTTGCCCTGTATCGTTTGGCGCCAATGCTCGCCCCCACTTCGTGCACTGCGCTGGACACTCTATATTGGTGTAACTGGCCGCGGTACGGGCGGAAGTGAATGCCGTCTGGCCAGACGGACGGGTCTAGTAGTTCATTGAATCTATTTGCAGCTACCTGCACGTGATAGCTGTTGTAATACTCCTGGTTCATGCCAGCAAGTTTTGTCACTTTCACTTCTGTGTCTGCCCCTATTATTCGACATACATACTCTTTGATCGCGTCCGCAGAGTGTGACAGTTCTACGCGGCTAACAAAGAGTGCTTTAACACGCGGACGATCTGGTACGCTATGTGCTTCTACAGCTCTTAGCTGAGTCATTTTGTTCGTGCCGGTCGTAACGTGCATTTTACGTCCGCCTTTTCCGACTGTGTGCCAGGGAGGGTTGTGTGGAGTATGCACTTCGTTTGGTGTGCCGACGACGTTGTAGTGTTGGCTGCTATTGAAACGGAGACGCCGTGGAGTAGGCACGTCGCGCTTCGAACGTAACTGCACGTTTTGTTGCTGTTGCTGTTGCTGCTGCTTCGGTTGGTATCTGTTGATAGTCGGTTGGTTGGATCGGTGGTCAGCTGTTTTTAGTGTTGTTAGTGCTGTGCTACTTTTGCCCAGGATCTTCCTTGTAAGGTCGTCGATTTGTTTCCTGAGTGCCTGGAGTTCCGCTAGGCACTTGCACGGTGTGGTGCTGGCTGGAGTAGTGTTTTTGGCAACGTGCAAGGAGACCTCTCGCCAGAAGCATGACTTGCAGTTTGTGCTGTTATTTTCCGGTATCTGGAAGGAACAGTGTGTGTGCAACGGTTTGTTGCAACCCTCACACACAGTACGTTCTCTAATCTGAAGGATTTGTCCACCGCAGGTAGTGCAGGGAGGTCCGGGGTTCGTTTCGATATCCCCACACAAAAGCAACAGTGCTAGTAGCGCGGTTGCTCTTAGAAGTCGGGACTTCACAGGCCAGTGCCGGGGTGGGTGAATGGACAGACTCACCATGCTCAGTAGTGAATCCTGTAGTTGGGGCCTCAGTGATGGTCTATATAGAGTGTAGGGGTTGTCACCATCGCGTACTGACTCGTACTGTCTGTTAACGGTCCAATTTTGGGTACAAATGTAAAATACCATCAGAGCGCACAGAAAACGCGTCCGCACGGGCGCCGCCATCTTGAAGAATGATCATTTGTCGGACTTCAAAGAAGCTGTCCAGCAAGCATGGACTAATATTCCACTTTCGTACTTACAACAGCTCATTAACTCCATGAAAGACCGAGTTTACGATTTGATTCAGAAGAAGGGACGAAAAACCCGTTTCTAGAATAAAATATGTAGTTTCAAATGAGTGAGATAAGAATCGAATACGCTGTAAGGCGCTATTGTTGCTAATATTTTGCAACACTGTTTTTTAGCACTTTTTTATTTTTTGTATGAACCGTTGTTGAGATTGCAATGAAATCAACACTATACTCATGTTTCGTCATGTACATCATGCGCTTAAAATTTCAAGCCATTCAAATAAACCAAGCCGAAATTATCACAAAAAAACATGAGTTGCTAATTTTTTGCAACACATTTTATATGCTCGCATATATATAATATATATATATATATATATATAAAATTCCTTATGCCAATGGAAGGGGAGGAGGTTTCCTATAGAAGTGATATACAAATGTTTGGCAGTTGTGATTTTTTGAACGGCTGTCCCGACAAAAGTTTGTAAAATACACGAATGTAAGAAAACGGATTACTTAATTAAAAAAATAAGATTTCGGGACAAGTTTCTATTGACTGAATATACTTAGCTTAAACAGAAAAGAGTTTATTGTTGTGAATATTTAAAAAAGTTTGCAAAATTGTATTCTTGTGCTTCTGCAGCATGCTCGAACGTTCACGCCCAGGTTAATGCAATTTGCGTGTTATTACGCGTGCACAACCAATACGTTAAGACGAGTGTACAAATTTGGTACCGAATTTATAAGCGAATTGATATATTCTCCTGACTTGCAGTGAATCATTGAAGTTTGAAATTGTGAGCATTAGCGGAACTTTTAAGGTGAAATCGTGCAGTGAAGTCACAGCTACTGACACTACCAGTGCGAACGCCAGCAGCTTCATAACGGTTCGACACGTAGCGTGCTTGTCTAGACCAAAGGTGTAGACAGGCCTGAACAGAGCTAGTACGCTCGTACAAAACTAGAACAGTGCTATTATATACACGTGTCGTTGCAGAGTGTCTATTGCAACGTAGAGAAAGTTCGCCGAAATGGTGCAAAGCACGCGCTCTCAGCATGAGCAAAGAATTAGAGAAGGGACCAAAAAGCTCTCTGAGCAACTAAATAGACTGAAAGCGTCAACAGAAACTCGAAGAAAAGCCACGCGAGACGCAAAACTTAGTGGCGTGGCACTATAGAACACGAAGAATTGAAGTAGTACAGTATCAAATGCTGTCGTGTAATGTTAACATTTGTTACCCGGTCTCTTGTGGTGTCTCATGTCGACTAGTTGCGTAGCCGTAGATCTAGCTGCAGATTTTCCTGCACCGACGTTACTGAAACTGCGACGTCTGCCTGTTTGTACATACAAGACTAGGTTAGTCTTGCTAGCAACCATTTGAACGTTGCCAGCTAGCCTCCGATTCGCCGGCCGCGGTACGCGTTACCCGTTTATGCAGGCTATTTGTAGCGCATTTGCTTGGTTAAGCTTTGTGCATACTACCATGGTGAAACTCATCAACGGCTTTGGGTGTTCGGTTGGCTTGACCCTTGTGTCCGTCCGCTTGTTTCCTGGGCATTGCATTTGGCTCTATGACATTGGTGACACGTTGGTCAGTCTAAAAAAGATTAGGAGCAGATAGGAGCCCGCTTATGGTTTACACAAACTTTTATTGCTGCATTAAGGTAGCAGGCCAACAACAAGTGACATGTTTCGCACAACTTTATAAAGTAGCAGTAAAACTGACGTAACTGATTTTGCGGATGAATTGCGTTGTAAGATTACCGGCGCCACGTTCACCCAGTGTGTGCTTGATCACTGGCTCAATTAAGGGGCTGCAAAGTCCCAACCGACAACTGTAAATAACATGATTTTCGACTAGAACTCTCATTTTGATGGCAAGTTGGTTGAAGTTAATTGCCTCACTTTCAGTCGTAGCACTACGTCAGATAAGGAACGACCTACGTGACTAGGGCCTTCTTATTCTGAGTACACAACTTTGCTAATACTTCCATGAAATAGAAGGATGTGCTTCGTCTTGTGCGGTAGGTCATCAACGCGAAACGCGCTTGACTCATACCAGACAAGAGAGAAAAAAGATCGTTTACGCAATCGGCCGTCGTAGGCCAAAGTCAGGATCAGCTTTAAGGTCTCAGGACTCATTTTTGCGGAACACTAACGACTCCGATAGAAGATACATATAACGCAAAGGAAAAACGTGATTGAGAAACGAAAGACACCCTGTTATGAAGCGAGTCAAATTTCGAAACATGTTCGTTGTAGCTCGCCTTACAGTCTAAATCCGCCGTAAGACAATCTGGTTAGCGTCCAGCTTACTAGCTCTACGAATGATAAGTAGATACTCTAACGCACAGAGTGTTCCGTTTTCTATACTAGACTCGAGCATATCCCGCACAGCTTAACGCGCTCTTGACGCGTAAGTTTCAGTTTGTTGTTACCTTCAAACACACGCTCCTTACAGAACATCCGTGTTTCATACATCGTTTTACTTGTCTTTTCAGTTATCTATAGTGTTATTAGAACTTATTGGTGCTCAGTTTAAATAATAATAATAATAATAATAATAATAATAATAATAATAATATTTTTTTTTTCGCCTGCTAGACGGCCTCGAGTGAAGACGTGTGTAGTTCGAGTGACAAAATTGTGCTAATTACAAAGGATTTACGTACTAGTGTCGAGTTTGAAACCAGTGACTGGATCCTGATACAGTCGCGATAACTCTGTGCTGACATTTCCATAGAAGTTGATTTGCTTTCGAAGCTAACAACGAGATAGTCCATACTGGATAAGCCGTCGGAAGGCGATCAGGTACGGCAAGATCGTTCCATAACACAGCCAGTTGTCTGCTCCCAAGGCGCCGATGAATCGGCACAGCGCGCCGAGTCGCCGTTAGCCTTGTCAACGGCAAGTTGTTCACCTTACACATCTCGGCCAGGATCACCCGCCGTCTGCATTAGCAGGCCTGACTACTCCCCGCTATCATCTCGTGCTTCTTTGCCGCTTCCCTGCCGCGCAGCTAGCAGACGGACCGGCGACGGCGGAAGTCATATTTGTGGTGCAAAGTGCTTTAGAACCACTGTGGCCACACAGAACAATGAAGGCAAAACAATGAAGGGCTGGAAAAACTCGGCGAAGGTACGACTAAGATTCGATACCATGCCGGTCTCAGAGGTTACCATCGTCGACAAAATATTTACAGTAGCGTTATGTGCAGGGTCTCATTTGCAATGTTTAAAATGCCATAAGTACGGACATAAGGCCACCGATTGTCAAAAACAAGGTGAACCTATGTGCAGAAAGTGCGGCCGCCCAGGACACCAATTATGGGAATGCCATGATAAGGCCCGTTGTGTCAACTATAGCGGGACCCATGCTTCCAACGATAACAACTGTGGTGTAAGACGAATATATTCCGAAGCACAAAGGGTGAAGCTTTACGAGAAAGTATTCACCCGTCTCCCCGTCACGGACGATTTTCCTTCAATGGTTCAAGTCGTAGAGAAAAAAATTAAAACCTTGACAGATGGACAGAAGTTTTATGCTGATGCCGCACGACCTACAGCAACCAGGGGTCCTACACAAATAATGCACAAAGACGGTGAAACTGTGCTTTGTCACCTCCCCCCACCAAGATTTAGAAAAAGTGTAGACCAAAAGAAGCAAGCACCGGATAAACAACCGGAAAGACTGCAGCCGAAGTCTCAAGAAAAACATTTAAAGGATCTTCAAACATCGTGAACGGAATTCTTCAGATATGGAAGATATTTAAGCCCCTACTGTCTAAATGGCTAGAAGAGAACCAAGACTTCAATAGAGCTGTATCTTTTCTTGAGTCGGAGGCAGGAAAGGCCTTTATGATAGCCGTCTTAGATGGCTCTAAAGAAGTCCCTTTGATTTAAACGGAAAACAAGAGTATCGATAAGGACCTTACATAAATGACTTCCCAACCATCCCATCCCGACGGATTCATAACAGATGAAGACTCTAGACTGAACTCCCCACTATCCCAGACCCCTTATACCTGCACACACTGCGGTCGCGCCGTGAGAACCTCACAGGGCTTGCGGGCGCACATAACACGTCTACACCCCCCGGCATCCCTACGCAATCAACATCTAAGACCCTTTCAACCACAACCGACTGACTCATCCAATACGCCTTTTCCTCTTCATACTTCGTCTATGGATTTCTCATCAGCCAACCCAGAGACACTGGCTCAAACCTTAGCGCAGGCACGTCGAGATCTCAAAATTGCCAGGGTCATACCTCGGGGAGCGAGAGAAGCCTGCGCCGCAGCTTTCGCAAAGGCGTTGAATAATTTCAACTCAAAGCTGGATCTTGAAAGCTGGAATAGCCTAATGTCTGCTCCATCTTTAATGCAGGCCTTACCGCATAGAAAAAATCATGAAGCCAGACTAACCAGAATAATCAAAAACACTGTGTCAGTGCTCGAACAAAAGAGTCTGAAAAGTTTTCTGCAGACAGTTTCAAAAACCCTAATTAATAGACTAGACGGCTTAGCTGGAGACCGGCAGAGCGTGTCTATAGCTGAAAGAAAACTAGCCGAGGGCGATGTACGCTCTGCCGCTAGAGCCCTGCTGTCGTCAGACGCATTTGCACCACGTAGCTCTCGCACAGAGCGTGAATTAAGAAACAAACACCCACCACCACTGGCCGTGTGCCAGGAGTGCTTAGAAACCTTCGAACAACCTACAGTTGGATACTGCGAGAGCGTCGAAAATTCGGCGATCTTAGAGGCAATTCGCTCATTCCCTGTTGCAAGCGGAGCCGCACTGGATGGACTGCGGCCACGTCATCTGCGTGACATGTTAGATCAAACTGTTCCTTCGTCAGAATGCCTGCTAAATGATCTGAGCATTTTCTTGGGCAGAGTGTTAAACGGCACACTAACTAAATTTTGTCTACCAGTATTTTATGGTGCAAATCTTACAGCTCTTAAGAAAAAAGACAACTCAATAAGGCCTATAGCTTGTGGACTGACTCTGCGTAGAATTGCTGCAAAGAAAGCAATGGCAAGAAATAAAAAGACAATTTTGACAGCAATTCTGCCACATCAGGTTGGAGTGGCTGTTAAAGGCGGCGCAGAAGCACTAGTACATGCTACACGTGCCCTCGTAAAGACTGAGGACCAAGTAAGGGTTCTGGTAAAACTTGATTTCTGCAATGCATTTAATACGTTAAGAAGAGACCGGATACTAGATGCAGTGATGAAGAAAAGTCCAGAACTTTTGCCTATGTTCTAGCAAAGTTACAGAGATCCTTTGCTCTTAACCTGGGGCACGACTTCAACATTGCGTTCGGAAGCGGGCATTCAGCAGGGTGACCCACTAGGGCCTGCTCTATTTAGTCTCGGTATATCAGATTTAGTATTGCAACTACAGAGCCCTTTCAACGTGTGGTATCTAGATAACGCCACGCTTGCCGGCCCTGTAAGTATCATCGCAACAGATTTAAGAAAAGTGCTGCAGTTTGAAGAAGACGGGGGACTGACACTGAATGCCGCAAAATGTGAGATTACTGCTGTTGGGGACTCACTTCAGGAGAGGGAGGAAGCAATTCAGAAGAATACTCCCTGGTATCACGCGTGTAGAGCTTAACAACTTAGAAGTTTTGGGGGCCCCCGTAATGCAAGACGGAATTTCGCATACTCTCTCTGAGAAAAAAGAAGCCCTTACCAAAATTCGTCCTCAACTGACACGCTTGCATCCTCAGGCTGCGCTGTGCGTTTGGAGATATAGCCTAGGGTCTTCAAGATTTAACTATATACTGCGTGCATGCCCTGCTTTGACGTGCCCCGAAGAATTAACGGCGTATGATGACGTCAGCAGAAACATACTTAGTGAAGTCCTAAATGTAAATTTAGAAGAGAACACCTGGCAGAGAGCAAGTCTTCCGATACGTGAAGGTGGTCTGAAGATAAGGAGTGCCACTGAATTAGCTCCGGTCTGCTACGCTGCTTCACTGGTGCAATATGGTCCGGTGGCAGCTTCGTTAGTGGAAGAGGCAGTTCGACCACAAATAAGATGTGAAACCAGTAAAGCACGGGACACTATTAGAACCATGCTAGACCCGGGCCCTTTAGAAGAATATCCTAGCCAATATAACCTAGATAAGCTCAAAAGCAAAAAAAAAGAGCAGAGAAATCTTAGACGAGCTTGTTTCCCGGAGAGACTGTGCCGTATTCTCATCGGCATAAGATAACTTCAGTGGGGGTTGGCTTAAGGCCCTACCCTCGCCTCAGCTCGGCACCATGCTGGATCCCAACTCTTTCCGCATGATGTTAGCACTTAGAATCGGCGCTAGCGTCTGAGAGCCGTTTCAGTGCAAACTGTGTGTGGAGATGGCAGATTCCAGTGGCCTACACCCACTAAGTTGCTCGAAGAGCGCCGGTAGATCGTCCAGACATGCTAAACTAAACGGTGTGATCATAAGATCCCGTAGGAAAGCCGGTATACCATTTACACTTAAACCGAGAGGTGTAGTGTCCGCTGGCGAAGAAAGACCTGATGGGGTGACCATTGCATTATGGTCACATGGAAAGTCCCCAGCTTGGGATGCAACGGTTTCGTGCACAACCGCGGCTTCCTATTTACATCACAGCTTATGCGATCCTCGGCATCTCGCGTCTCCCCTCGTGCGTTCTCTCTCGACGAGTCATGTTTCCAAAAACGTTACAGTAGGTCGGTGCGGGCTGTACACCTTCATTTGCATAAGTGCACATACATATATCTTACCAACATTAAATCACAAACGTACAAACAACAGGCATTAGTACAACCCAAACTAAAGCAGCTACGCGGAATAGTTGAGCCGGGGTTTGTTGAGCCGGGGTGGGTAGCAAACCACGCGGACGCCAGAAAACGGTTTAAATATGCTGGACTGGAAACAAGATATATTGTTGTGCCTATTGCCATGGAGACACTAGGACCAATCAGCAGGGGAACAGAAGCATTTCTCAATTATTCAAGGAATTTAATATATACATGTGAATGTTTAAATCCACGGCACCGATGGCTCACTCCTCATCTATCACTCGTGTCCGAGTGGGAGTCTTACCCGACCCCTGAAGCGAAGACGCGGGTCCATCCAGTCTTTCATAGTTCCGAGCACCGAAACCGCGTACCTCTGAATCTCTAGGGAAAGCCGTTGGCAGAAGAAAGTGCCCGCCCTCTTGTCCATCGTAGCCTGCTGTAAAGCGTCGCCAACCTGGGAAATTAGCGTGATTGTGAGGGGCCCAGGGCCACCCAGCGTCTCGAACGCGAAAGGTGAAAAGTGGTACGCCCGGCCTAAGTTCGCATACTTTCTTGTCTTTGATGTCTCGGCGCGGGAAGCGGCAGTTCCTGGGCGAGAAGCGCCAGGACCGACAAGGGAGGGGGCCAGAGAGTCGGTTACCGTCGCATCCCACACCAGGAAACGACCCTTGAAGAAAGGTATCAAAGTCAGGCGATTTAAGTCTATAGTTACGATACGCATTGGGTATTCTCAGGGTGGGCTGTTGTGATTCCTGTTGGTTTTGAATGTAAAATAAAACGATACATCTGGAGGAAACATACCACGGAAGTTTTTACGCGCAAGAATGCCTAATTCAAATTTGTAAAGTGATGGTATTTCAAGTTGTTTATGAATAGCATAATGACGAAAAACACTTTCATCCCTTCTGTAGTCAAAAATGTCTCTTAATGCATTATTCTATGCAACCTGTAAATTATGTGTAAGTGTTGAAAGCGTTGACCCGAACAGTGGTAACCAATATGTTATGTAACAGGGAAATAACGATGTTTATATAATCAACATCACATCGGGGATACGCCAGCATTGTTAAGTTTGCCTAATTGGGGCACAATATGTTCAAGTTTGGTAACTAATGTGATTTTGATACGCCACTGATGGGTCAAGGTTACACCTAAGCATTTATATTCAAATGCTTGTTGTACATTAGTATAATCGAGCTTAATTGCTATTTGTTGGTTTATTGATATTTGCCTTGGAGTGAAAATTAACATTTTTGTTTTTTTAATGTTTAAGCGCAGCATGTGTTTTGAGTACCAATTTAAGATAAGTTCAAGTTGGCCGTTTGCGTACTTAACATCGCAAGTCTGATTTTGTAAGGAAATTGGGCAAAGAAAAGTAATGTCATCGGCAAAAGCGATAGCCTTAAGTTCACTAGCCTTTAGAAAATAATTTAAAAATATTAGGAACAGTGTCGGTGAGAGGCTGGTCCCTTGTGGTGTACCGAGGTGTGGGCAGCATGGAGATGATAAATCGTTGCCGTTTCTGGTGATTTGTACCCTGTCGCTTAAGTAAGAATTAAAAGTTACAATTGGACCTTAAGCGAAATTGAGTTGTGTGAGTATATTGATCAGGATATTTTATCGACTGAGTCAAATGCTTTTTCAATATTGACAAAGATACTAGCAATTCATTGATTGGACCCCCAGTTTTTAGTTATATATTCCTAGAAATGTGTAAGAGCTAAACGAGTATTACATTACCACTTGGTTACGGTGCCCAAGCAGCAGTGTAGTTTTGTTGGTCTCTCAAAAAATCTCAATCGTTAATAACCAGCAGATGGGATCGTCTGGAAGACTGGGTAGCTCTGGACACACACAGTTGCCTCTTTCTGATGACTAGAAATGAACTGAGCACAGTAATCGGATAATAGCTGTTGTTCGCTTGCCACCATACTCTAAACATAATCGCACATCTCAAAATGCGCATGTTTTACGCGCAGTTTACCGAAAACGGCATTAATCAACTGTGTATTTCAGTGTTGGGCAAGCGCTACCTAGATGTATGTGAAATGTATGTGAATTTTCACAATTCATGTATTACAATTGCTCAACAGCATATTAAGCATTCAGTGTCATTAGGCCCGTTAGTGATATCACCAACTTGCATTCGGTTATATTGTATCGGAGGCAACACAGTCGACAGTGTTTACAGGAACAACTTTAAATTGACTTGCATTTTTGTGCAGACCCGCAAGTGATTGAACCCCGTCGACTGAGTACTTGCTTATTTTGTGACGGTTTGTTTTAGGACACATCTTTCAACTCATGATAAATCAGTGCTTTCGATTCGAAAAACTCGGGACCGACCATTATCAATTATATTTATTGAAGGCCTTAATGGGCTTCCTAAAGCTGGTTGTCACAGACGGTGCGTCTGGTTTTCAAAATTCTCGGACAAAGAGTGCCTACAAGGGAGCACACCCGCGGATTTTTTGCAGGCAGACGGCTGGATACCCACAAGCGAGTTTAGAAAGGCAAATTTGACTCTTCCAGAGATGCGAAATGCGCAGCAGGTGGCATTTTCCAGTATAGCCGGATGCCGCAGGATACGGTTATACTGATAGTGTGCACACACGATTAGAGCTCTATTCAAGTTTATTCGAAATGTATTCACTCATTCACTACAACAAAAAAACTGTATTATTTTCGTTGCTCAGTAGACAACTATGAGTATCTACGACAGTAGACAACTATAAACCCTTATGCACAATTTAAATCTATGTATACAGCCTGAGACAGTATAGTTCCAGGGATTTCTTGACAAACATGATTAGTCTACACTGTGCGTACGACGTCCTAGTGTCGTTAATGGCCGCTAGCGTAGAGTCACGGCCCAGCAAGTATATCGCAGTCTACTTAGTTGAGAAAAAAAACTAAAAATAGTTGCTTCCTATTGATTTGTCAAATACTTTAGAGCGAAGCGCTAATATGCATGATGTATTAAGTTCAACTATTTAATCTAATTTTGAAAATTAGATCAAACAGAAAAAAAAACATGATACTGGCGTTGTTTATTAAGGTTTTGGGCCAAAGCTGCATATTCTAAACGTTTTACTTACTGCAGATATGCCCACACCTAGGGTGACTGTATTTCACTGCTTACAATGTGGAATTACTCGAAATAGCTGAACTGGAGATTTGTGCAATACTAGACTAATAGGCTGATAAACGAATTGTCCGCGTCTTATCTTGTGAGCAATGAAGAAGTTTGTCGGACTACTTGGAGGAACACAAGATGACCGAAAACCAAATAAATACGAGCCGACGTAATCAAGTCTGAAGCCCTAGATATGGATAGGCGACCAGTGTGGCTCTTCAGACTTGTGCTTTCTACTTTTGAAGATATACTTTAGCCTTTTACTTAAATATTTACTTTAGCACCGGATACATCTCTGCATAATCTACAGTTGCAACGAGACTGTTGTGGACAACTGAAGGTCGAGAAAAACCGGCCTGGCGCATTTACCGCAAAAGGATCATTTAAAGGGCCATCGGCTCGGGTAAGTAGTGGCGCCTCCTAGAGAGAAGAATATTTAATATAATTTGTCAGCGCAAATAGCAGAATATTCGTTGTAAAGCGAATTTATTTAGTGACTTTTGTTTATCTCTTACATACATCTTACGTGGTGTGGTTATATGCGTCTTGGCGATATAAACCTAGCCTTTGCAAACGTCCCCCACTAATTGCTAAAATTGACTATAAGGCAAAGGCGTAAGCCGGTATAATAACTATGGTTATCCGCACATAGTTAACCACCACATGTCGTTCGCAATATTGACAGCAAGGCAGGTGCAAAGTACGTCCTTGTTAATGTGCGTATGTTTAACGTCTATCATCGTTAAGCGGTTTAGTATGCAATGGGAGTAGTTTTTTATGCGTGGTCCTCTCACGCAGCGGACTGTGTGCTATATCTGGCCACAAGTTATTCTATTCTGCCAAATGCAATGCTTGTAAAAATATAAGACGAGGTAACATCAATATTGCCCATGAGTGGACGCTAAGACGAGCTCTCCTGACAGTGTCTCTTTGACCACCTTCGCGGACATGATCGCATCAAAGTGGGCAATACCTTCTTTCCAGGTCGCCGCTAAAGTCATCATATGGGTGACGACCTCGTTGACTAGTCGGCCTCGCACAGCGGCCGCCCTCGCGTCCCGCGCTTCCCGAAGGGCTCACAATGCAGAACAGTGCGCTCTACATTATCCGGTTCCCCCGAGTCGCATAGTACGCACTTGGTCTTTGTTAATCTTAACCATATACGTCTGGAATTGGCCGTGGCCGGTCAGCACCTGGGACGCATAATAAGATAGCTCGCCGTGTCTGCAGTCGTGCCATTGCCGTAGGTCCGGGATCAGACTTTTGGTCCTGCGACCCTTAGTGACTCCCCCAGGAGCTGCTGCCCTCACCCATTCTTTCTGCCAAGAGTCCAAAATAGCTAATCTAGCCCGTGTGGGGTCTAGATCACCGTCCACCGCTCGTTCTGCTCGCTCCCCGGCCAGTAAATCCCATGGCAGCATCTTAGACACGACAAGTAGTGCCTCAGTCGACACGGTAAGGAATGCGCGGCAGACCCTTATGGCCACCGGCCGTTGCGCCGACCTCAGCTTCCTTCCTTGCATGCCTTCATGCATGCCGTCCTAAGTGCCCTGTCTGCCCATGCCGGTGCTCCGTAAAGGGCGACGGATTCTGCAGCAGTTCAACGCCAAAAGGCGGCGCTTTTCTTCTCCAACTCCTCCGACTCTTGGCATCAGGCGCGCCAGATTGCTGGCCACCTTTCGGGCCTTTGCTGACACGTGCTGTATGTGCGCTGCGCCAGTCAGTCCCTTGTCGAGTATCACCCCGAGGTACTTTGCCCTTTTTGCAAAAACAATTGGGTGACCTGCTACTTCGACCTGTGTGTTTTTGGTCAATTTTCTGCCTGTTAGGTACAGCGCCTCATTCTTGTGCGGTGCCAGTTTTAAAAAATGGTCTTCCATCCAGTCTGTGACCATCAGCAAGGCCTCATTGGCGGCTGACTCTAGTGCTCCCGTACTACGGGCCGTGACCAGAAGGGCCAAGTCGTCGGCATGACCGACCATCTCGACACCCCTAGGCAGACCCTGCAGCTAGAGAACCCCGTCATAGGCGAGGTTCCAAAGGACCGGTCCCAGAACGGATGCTTGCGGGACCCCTGCAGTAACTGCGTAGCTCTGATCGCCGGCCAGCAGGCCTCTCTCCGACAGGTACGATGCTATAATTCGACGAAGGTAGGGCGGGATGCCCTTGCGCTCCATTGCTTGCATTGCCACTTTCCAGCTCATCGAGTTAAAGGCGTTCTTGACGTCTAGGAGAATGAGCAGCACAAAGTCCCGTGTTTTGGGGGTCTTCGTTAGCTGCTCACCTGCCCGTCTCAGTACTCTTGCCAGGGCGTCAAACGTGGACCGTCCCGTCCGAAAGCCATACTGTGCTTCTGATAGAGCCCCTTTGGTTTCGATCTCGGCGTTAAGCCGGTCAACCAGCACGTTCTCCAAGATATTACCCATAGTGTCGAGAAGGCATATGGGACGGTAGGCAGGCCCTCCTGCAGGGGCATTCCCTCCCCCTTTCGGGATCAGGACCAGGTTAGCCTTCTTCCACAGCCTCGGAAAACGCCCCTCTATGAGTAGTCTGTTGGCCTGAAATCACAATTCAAAAAAATGTAACTCCTATACGAAGCATTTCCGCTCCGCCTTTCCATTGGCAAAAATGATTTTCTCACCGAGCTTGACCATACCCTTGCGTTTTGGACACAAAAATGGTGACACCCTGTATATATATATATATATATATATATATATGTATATATATATATATATATATATATATATTGATTATGATAGATTGATGATGATGGTTTTGTTTTTGTATAATACAATTTAAACCTTATTTAAAGGCCAGTCACGTTACACATAACGTTAAATGCATTGAAATATAGATAATTATTTTGGGATTACTCACAGGGTTGTTTTCGTTCAAGCGTTCGGAATGTCTTCCGTATTTCTTTTCTAGTTTAGACGCTCCTCACCATATGGGACATTTCTTTTCCCAGTACCTGACTACGGGGTTCAAAAACCTTTGCAATTTTTTAGGTGTGATATGTATCCTATTGTCAGTTTACCTGCTACTACCGGCATTGTTTTCTCGCCTGCCTCATCCACTTATAGGAAATTTCGTTTGCTTTGCGAAGCAACCTTTTTCATATTGTAGGCATGTTCCTGTCTACATGATTGGGCTATGTCCTTTAATGAGTCTTGCCGCATGAACGTCACATATTTCAATTTCAAGCCCGCCTTCCAATGTGTAACACATTAAAAGCTCATTGACGCCTCTCCCTTGGCGTTGAATCTCAACTCATTAACTGAATTGCGACGTTCCGGTGTGAGATTTCGTGCAAGTGCGATATATGGATGTGCCTAGGGAAGTTTACTTGGTTGGGTGATGCATATTATCTACACAGATTCAATATCTTAAGTCGAACCATCATAGTCTCGACCCGACCGCCGTAGCGTACGGACGTGTTTTGTGAGTGCCTCGTGATAAAGGGTGATAGTGGGAGCCTGTCGCATCTGCGGCAAACGCAACCACTACTCCCGACACCTCAGGTCAGCACCAAGTTCCAGACTACTCATCTACGACAGCAGCGACTACACGGGTGAGAAATTTCCAACTTCATACTGTCTAATACTTAGTGTAACAGACGGCAATTCGAACGGCGTTACGTGCAGACTCGAAGCGCCGCCACGTACAATTTTGTAACACCGCCGCATGCAGCAACTCGAACGGCGCCACGTGCGCGATAACTCGAGAGCGGAAGCGCGCCAAACACTTAAACGTTGCGAAACGACTCCAAGTCGACAGATTAGCAAGTGCGGGTAATACACGCACATTCGCTAACTGAAGGACGGGAGTAGCTGAGCACAGACTCGGCGACTTAAGACTTAAGCCCGGCAGGTCTCAGTCTTGCCACCCCCCTCTGGCGGCAGCCCGACAGGGCCCTCAGCTACTCAAGAGTTACATGACGAGGAACTCTCTAGCATGCTTGAGGAAGCATGGAGACCTGCGTCACAATTCAGTAGACGCAACTCTCGCGCTCTGAATCGACAAGCGAGCCTCCGGACAAAACAGGCTCAGGAACAGCCGCCTCTACCAGTAGCAAAGCCTGAGGAAGCAACACTCCCAGACGAAGCTATGGACACTCAGTGCGAGCCTAGATCTGCCCCCTTTAAGAGAAAACCTAGCTACACTCCTGAATCAGAGAAGAAAACCCGCGCGCCTACTAGTCCTGAGCAAGAAGAGCCTTCTTCGCCTAGCTATGTAAACGAAAAGACCTACAGTTCCTACTGACGTCAGTGACCGACATAGAAAAATTAGTCAGCAAACATCGAACTACGTACCTGCAAATCTCTAAAGCAGTGCGAACTATGGGCCTAAATATACGTGAAATCTGCCGTAGAGCGCTTAACGTAGGTTTCACTCCCGCCAGAACAAAGACCGACCCACTCCCAGATCTTGCACCTCTCCCGCCGCCAGAGGAATTTATAGCTGCAGAGATACAAGGCCTTCTCGTTAAAGAGGAACTAACCGTCGAACAATATGCAGACCTCATGCAAAGGGAGTGGCCGGCGCGCACTTATACTACCACCAGCCTCAGTAAAGCAAGTATTTCAGCTGACAAGGCCCCAGCAAGAGCCTTACTGCTTTCACAAAGGTCCGACAAAGACGAACGCCTTATAAACCGACTATCGCCACAGTTCCCTGGACTGGAGGATGCATTGCCGCACCTTAAGGAAGGGAAGACTATTTTCATGCAAAATCGGGCATCCTAACAATCGAGGGAGTTGAAAACACTCCAGCTCCAACACGAGCACTCTACGCACGGATGATCCCGCATGCTGAAGAAAACGAAAACGATTTCTCTTTGCAAGTCCTAAGAGAGGCAGTAACCAGTCTCTGCGGCTTCCTTGGGACTAGAGACGTCCAGGCAGCGGCAGTGGCCATCCCGGCAACAGCCGATATTACTCTGTTGAGAAAAGTATTAGAGCAAGCCCTCGCGAAACAAAAATCCGAGTTAAAGGACGGAAAATAGAAGAGGCTCACGACAAAAAGAAGAGAAAGAAGCCTGACTCTACCTTTGCAGTTGTCGTAAAGTCAGATCCTATGCTGGAGCCCTACGTGCACTCAGTAACAACATTGACCCAGCGACAGCTGGAGTGGACGTTAAAAGAGCCTCAAGAACAGCTACAGGCGAAATCCTACTGATCGTGCAAGGTACTACTCCCGATGCCACCGGCAGATTTCTTCAGCACATAAAGGAAAAGGCGTCTCTGGAAGCGACAGCCCAAGCGGTCTCACAGACCAAGGCTATGATAATCCGGGACCTAGATGAGTCCATCGAGCCAAAAGACATCCTCAAAGCGCTTAACAAGAACGGAGCACCGGAAATGGCTTTTACCTTAAGCCCGCTGAAGAAAACCCGGGCGGGCGACTTCTCGTGCATTGTTAAAATGCCACCAGAGGAAGCCCAAAGATTGCTACGTCAAAGACATATACACCTTGGTTGGACTCGGTGCCGCATAGACGAAATGGTCTCGGTACCGCTCACTGTGCCTGAGCTTTAATCACACGGCCAGGGACTGTACCGCAGCCCGACCAACCCAACCTCGCTGCTTCGAATGCGGAGGACAAGGACACGTCGTAAATAGCTGCACGGCCAATAGTAGGTGCTACGTATGCAACGTAGATGGACACTACGCCACTACAACGCAATGCCCAGCATATAGACAACGGGTTACAAACCTCCGAGTAGGCCACAATCAAAATGACCAGCAAAATTAAAATACTGCAAATAAACCTCCGTAGAGCCCCCAGAGCATACGATCTGGCGTCCCAATTTGCAACCGAAAACGACATAGAAATCTTACTTCTCTTCGAGACCCCTACCACACAGCTTTCTCAACCCGGGCCCCACGATGGTAACAAATCCGCTTCGATCAAAGTATTTCCTACAAGATACTCGCCCACGTCAGTTGGACAGGGGACCCACTTCTCCTTTATTACCACTTACGACTTCGCGATCTACTCAGTCTATATCTCTCCGAACTCCACTCTACAGGAATACGAGGACTTCCTTGAAGAACTGGACCTCAGCATGAGCGCTCGCGGTCACCGAAAGGCGATTGTGAAAGGGGACTTCAATGCAGCCCACAGTCTGTGGGGAAGCAGGTCCTCATCAAGGAAGGGAGAGATCCTGCTAGAATGGGCAACTCGGGCGGATCTACAATTCATGAACACCCAGGGATACACCTTTGATAATGGCAGGCACAAATCAACATTAGACCTGGCATTTGCATCAGAGGGACTATCGCATCGAGTAACCGACTGGAGGATTCACGAGGAAGCAGAAACTCTATCCGACCATCTCCACGTAACCTTCTCTGTCAATCTAACTTCTTCCCAGCTTAATCCTCCTACACAACCGCCACGCTTTCCCAGGCTAAATTATACCCGCCTGCAGAAAGCATTAAGAAGAAAAGTACATAACCTCACTGAATGCTCGGCAGCAGAAATCTCTGCACTACTAGAGGAAGCCTGCCGAGAGTCCAGCTCCCGCCCACACCCTAAGATAGCCAATCGTCCACCGTGCTACTGGTGGAATAATCGGATTGCCGAAAAGCGAAGGGCCTGCCACCGCATACGGCGAGTATGCACGCGCCGCAGAGCAAGGCACCGACGAGAACTCTTCTACCTATGGGAAAAGTACAAAGAAGCACGAAGAGATTTACATAAGGCCATTGAGAATAGTAAAAAAGACCACTGGATCTCTCTGAGTGAGAAGGTCGAGGGAAACCCTTGGGGCAAAGGATACATGATTGTGCGAAAAAAAAGCGCCACGCACAGCCGCCTTTACCTGTAGAAGTGGCGCGACCGATTGTAAATGCGCTTTTTCCACAAAGACCATTGCCGGAGTCGGTACTCTTTGAAGAAACCTCAGATCTTTCTTTCGAGCCAATCTCAATTCAAGAGATCAGAATAGTGGCTGAACGCATACGACCAGGGAAAGCGCCGGGCCCAGATGCTGTCCCCCCTCAAGCAGTACGCGTACTCCTAAAGAACCATCCAAAGGTATTCAAACGCATGATGGACACAATTCTCACCAGCGGAGAATACCTAAAGCCTTGGAAAACGGCACGCCTAACCCTTATCCCGAAATATATATATATATATGTATTGCGTATGTTGCATATGTATATATATGTTTTTTTTAGGAAGTGACTCTAACTCCAAGACTCTCGTCGAAAAAAATCGGGCCAAAGCAACTTGGAGAACTCTGTGACACTGACCTAAATATTGCTGTCTTCACCCTAAATTGACAGACCTCAAAAATATCGATTGAGTTGAAAATTGTTTTTGACAGCGTATGCTTGGTCTACTTAGGAACGCATCGGCGACACTAGCGTTGGGACTATGTCGAATAGGAACTTTTACAAAGGATTTCATATCAGACAGAATACAATTTTATGCAGATGACTCTAGGACCGATCGAGTTAAAAGAAGAACGAAATATCAACTTTGTAATACAGAACTGATATATATATATATATATATATATATATATATATATATATACATATGGTGTTCAAAACGTATCGCGACTTTTGTTTTTTCAAAAATTATTCATTTATTCATGAATATCTATTTTGTCCCCTTCAAAGTAATCCCCATGAGATATTATACACTTGTGCCAACGGTTTTTCCAATCTTCGAAGCACTTCAAAAAACCATTTTTTTTTATCTTGTTCAGCTCCTCCTTCGATGCCGTCTTTATCTCGTCAAGCGTAGCGTAACGTCGTCCTTTCATGGGCCTCTTCAGTTTAGGGAACAAGAAAAAGTCACAGGGGGCCAGATCTGGGGAATACGGTGGCTGCGGCTTCATTAGTGTGTTGTTTTTGGCCAAAAACTCGCGCACAAGCAACGATGTGTGAGCAGGGGCGTTATCGTGGTGCAAAAGCCAATTTTTGTTCTTCCACAAATCCGGGCGTTTCTGGCGGATTGCTTCGCGCAAATTGCGCATAACTTGCAGGTAATATTCCTTATTGACCGTTCTACCCTGTGGCAAGAACTCATGATGCACCACGCCCCTGCAATCGAAGAAAACTGTCAGCAAAACTTTCACATTCGACCGAACTTGGCGCGCTTTTTTCGGTCTTGGTTCGTGCGGCAGCTTCCATTGAGATGATTGAGCTTTGGTTTCCACGTCGTAACCATAAACCCACGATTCGTCACCAGTTATGACCCTCTGGAGCAAATTTGGGTCGTCGCGGACAGAGTCCAACATCTCATTAGCAATGTTCATGCGATGCTGTTTTTGGTCGCAATTGAGCAATTTTGGTACGAATTTCGCGGCGACCCGTCTCATGCCCAAATCATTGATAAAAATCGAATGGCACGAGCCAATCGATATGTTTAGGTCCTCAGCAACTTCTCTAACGGTGATTCGACGATTGGCCAATACCATTTTCTCCACTTCATTAATTTTTTCGTCTGTTGTTGAAGTGCTCGGGCGTCCGGCACGCTCTTCGTCGTTCACATCTTCTCGGGCTTCTGAGAACATTTTGTACCACCGATAAACGTTGCTTCGGTCCAAGGTAGCTTCTCCGTATGCCACAGTCAACATTCGGAATGCATCCGCGCACTTAATTTCGTTTTTCACACAAAATTTGATACAGGTTCTTTGATCCATTTTTTTGAATAGGTAAAAATCGAAGACGATCCAAAACACGTGCAAGCAAAGCAGCTGTCAACAATTAAGTGAACATTCAAAATGGCCGAGCTTGTCGGCATAAGTGAGAGACATGAGTACCAACATAACGCCACAAAAAATCGAAATTCGAATATACGTAACCCGCGAAAATTCAAAAGTCGCAATACGTTTTGAACACACCGTGTATATATATATATATATATATATATATATATATACAGTTAGACCAGCGTGTTCCACAGATTGGTGGAAAAGAGCTCTACAAGAAAATCCGACTCTGTTGTGTTGGATAACCGGGCATGGTTATCCCCATATATAAAGTGTGTTGCAAAAAATTAGCAACTCATGTTTTTTTGTGATAATTTCGGCTTGGTTTATTTGAATGGCTTGAAATTTTAAGCGCATGATGTACATGACGAAACATGAGTATAGTGTTGATTTCATTGCAATCTCAACATCGGTTCATACAAAAAATAAAAAAGTGTGAAAAAACAGTGTTGCAAAATATTAGCAACAATAGCGCCTTACAGCGTATTCGATTCTTAGCAGGGCTGTATGACTTATTTGATACTACATATTTTATTCTAGAAACGGGTTTTTCGTCCCTTCTTCTGAATCAAATCGTAAACTCGGTCTTTCATGGAGTTAATGAGCTGTTGTAAGTACGAAAGTGGAATATTAGTCCATGCTTGCTGGACAGCTTCTTTGAGGTCCGACAAATGATCATATTGTCGACCATTTGCGTAAATCTGCTTTACCAAATGTCCCCAAAGATTTTCAATAGGATTCAGGTCTGGACTTAACGCCGGCCAGTCAAAAAGTGGCACTTCTTGTTCTTGAAAAAAGGCTATAGTGCTAGCCGACGTATGAAACGTGGCGTTGTCTTGTTGAAAAACTGCGTCAGGTCCCCCAATTCTTCTGAAGTGGGCTTCTAATTAGGAACCGACAATGCGCTGGTACATGTCAGAATTGTTTCGGCCCACAATCTCGACTAGATCAGACTTCCCATTATATCCAAACGCGCCCCAATATTTCACAGAACCACCACCGGTCACACGTTTCGAGAACCATTTAGGTTCCTTTCGTAAGTCGTGCCAATAGTACTGACAGCCGTCAGGGCCATCGATATTAAATTTCTTTTCATCCGAGAAGACGATGTTTTTCCACTCGTTATCCCAAGTTTGGTATCTATGCGAAAATTCACGCCGTGCGACAATGTGCTTCGGTTGCAGTCGCGGCATAAGCTTCCTTTTCGCGTATCGCACGTTTTTGTCAGAACTTAACACTCGGTACACTGTGGATCGGTGCACTGGCACTCCCGAAGTAGTCCTGATCCTGGAAGAAGACATTTAGTCATGAGTAGCCAACTGTATGATCCTTCGCCGATCTCGAATAGTCAAAACTGGCTTACGCCCACTGTTAGATCTGCACCTTTGGTTCACTCCAGGTTGTAAGAACCTGCTGATGGTGCTCTTATGCCGTCCTAATCTGGTTGCTATAGCAGTTACTGTATGACCGAGCTCAGCATATGCCTCAATTCTTGTCTTTTCGTTATCCGAAAGATCCTTTGTACGACCCATGGTTTAAACATAAGCTTTGTCGTTAGTTCGGAACAACGACTAAGCTGTAGATATTTTGCAGCTATATAACGATTGAATTAGCTAGACAATATTCCTGACATTTGATCCCCGGGATCGAATATCAGCTGTAGTATCGACTATCCTTTACAAACAAGAGCTGTGTGTTAGCATGTTATTGTTGCTAATATTTTGCAACACTGTTTTTTCACGCTTTTTATTTTTTGTATGAACCGATTTTGAGATTGCAATGAAATCAACACTATACTCATGTTTCGTCATGTACATCAATATATATATATATATATATATATATATATATATATATATATGCAAACCGCAATTCGACCTTGTACGATCAGACTTTAGGAGTTTTTCAGCATCACATCTTGAAGATGCCGCAAGCGCAACGTGAAACGCCTCCCACAATGACTGTAGTTCTGGCAACAGACACCTGGCATAGGTCTATTATCCACCTACTTTGGTCGATGCGTCGATCGACCGATGACTGACTGATGATTGTGTTACTTAAAAAAACTACCACCAATCAAAAAAGTGGTTAACAAAAACTATAATAATAAATATATATATATATATATATATATATATATATATATATATATATATATATATATATATATATATATATATATATATATATTTTTTTTTTTTTTTTTTATTGTGGAGGAGGGTGAATGCTTTTACGCACACTCCGAGTACGAGGTATTGCCCCCTCTTGAGCAGTGTGGGACTCGACCCTAGCGGTTGGATGTTGGTCCGCCAAGACCCCTACCCACTAAACACTACTCCCCCCTTAAGTTTCACTCTCTAATGGCCCAGATATCCATAGAGCAGTACTATGGGCCATTAGGAGAAGTGGCGAGCGCCCACCGGATCATTTGGCCGAGGTCACTCACGGGTTCCCCCACCGGTCCGACGTGCTTGTCCCAACACCTGCGAACCCGCCTGAATACAAGCCACGTCATCTGTTGATGTCGTAAGCGCTATCCGTTCTCTTCTGTACTTGCCGAGCTCGGTTTTCTTTTTCATTACTGCAGTTGCCATTTCCTCGCCCAGCTTCCATGCTGATGCTGTGCTGCATATGTACTCCACAAACATTTTCATGTTACTTCTCGGCGGTTCCGGTGTTCTGGCTCCTCGTTTTTCTTCTTCTCTGGACCATTTCAATCTTAGCAGCGCTATGGCAGTTGTCCTTGCCTGCTCTAGTCCGTTGCATTTTAGGAGAGTGTGCTCGGGGTCATCGTCGACGCCGTCCGCACAGTGCACGCAGGTTGCCGAGGGAGCTTTGCCAATACGAAAGAGATAACTTTGAAAGTCACCTTGGCCAGTGAGACACTGCGTAAGAAAAAAGTTAAGTTCCCCTGCCGGGCGGTCTATCGGAGAGCCATGTTTGTCTTTAACTCTAGCTCTTCCTCTGTTTTTGCTTGAATAATAACGGCCAAGTCATCCGCGTACGCAATCATCTCTACTCCCTGTGGGAGATCTTTCTGTCTCAAGACGTCGTCATATGTTATATTCCAGAGCAAAGGCCCCAGGATTGATCCTTGCGGAACTCCTGCTGTCATGTCTATCTCCACCGTGCCGTTAAAAACTCTTCTGTTTTCCAAGTATCCCGAGACGGCTCTCACAAGAAACGGAGGAACCGCTTTTCTCACCAGGATTTCTAAAATCTCTTTCCACGGCAGACTGTTGAAAGCGTTTTTGACATCCAGAAGGACAGCCATAAGAAGTTTTCGTTTGTATATAGGCAAACTGTGCAGCAAGTCAGCTTTGGTTGTTATTCGCTGAATTGCTGTGAGAGCTGATTTGTTCTTGCGAAATCCGTATTGGTTGGCCGATAGAAGATCATTCTGTTCCGCAAACGCCCTAAGTTTGTGTTCTAAAATTGCTTCATATCCTTTTGCCAGGGTGTTCAAGAGACATATGGGTCTGTACCCTCCGCTACTTTTGGGAATCAAAACCACCTCCGCCCTCTTCCAGTCTTTAGGCATTTTGCCACTTGCCATCGCCTTAGTAAGTACTGTCGCTACCAAATCCGGGTGTTCGTTAAAAAGCATTTTCATTGCCAAAGGCGGAATGCCGTCGGGCCCTGGAGATTTCCCTGGCTTTAGCCTTTCAGCTGCCATTTTTACCTCTGCACGCGTGATAGGCGGGAACTCTTCTGGGGCTGTCCTTTTTCTTACGAAAGTCTCTCTGTTAAAATGTGCTTGTGGAAAGAGTTTGTTTAAAATCTGTACGACCTCTGTGTCTGGCATTAAAACTTTTGGGGCCTGCGCGCCTATCCCCCTGATCATTTTGTAGGGTTTTCCCCATGGTTCGTCATTTATGTCATTTATCTTTTGACGCCACCATAGCTTTTTGCTTTCTGCTATTTCGTTTTTTAAAAGCACCCTACATCTTCTATAATTGTCTAAGGCAAGGATCTCGGCCTCCCGGGTCCTATGACGGGTTTTGAGCTTCCTTTTGGCTTTGTTACAGGCTGCCCGTTTCTGCGCTATGACTTTGTTCCACCAATATTTCGGTTGGCAGGTAGCCCTTTTTGGGTGAGGTGGCTTAGTAGCCCTGGTGCAGGCCCTGATGAGAGTGTCGTGCAGTTCTTCTGGGGTGTGCGGGGGAGCTTTGAGGATTGCCTTCTTGAGTTCTCTCTTGAAGACCCCTTCGTCCTGGATTCTGAAGTGCGTTTTGGTTCTTATAGGCATCGTTTTTTGCTGCAGTTCCACCGTGAACTCAATACAATAGTGATCACTGAGGTTTTCTTCCTCAGTGAGCACAATCCATTCTTTCATTCTGTTAACCATTGTATCGTTGCATAGTGTTAGATCGACCGTTGACTGATGTCCGGCTCTGTGGAAGGTCGGGTCTTTGCCATCGTTTTGTATATACAGTTCCAGGCTGGCTGCCCATTCAATCAAAATTCTCCCTCTCTTGTTCGCTCGCCGCGACCCCCATATTTCCGATGCCGCGTTGAAATCCGCGAAAAATGTCACTACTGCGCCTTTTCCGTTTGTGGCTTCTTTTATTGATGCACCGATTTCAGTCAGTAGGTCTTCAAATTCGTCCAGGCTGCCGTTGGGGCTGCTGTAACAGGAGTACAGCCTCCATTCTTCTAGCAGTTCCACCCATACAAAGCCTTGCCCGCTTCCATGACTTATGATTTGCATGGAGCCGGTGTTTATAATTACTGCACTTTTAGTTTGATCTGAAAACCACTCTGTTTTGTTTGTTGCCATTGCTTGATTTGGTTCGCTCACCGCTACTATCTTGGCTCCTCTTCTTGAGGCTATCTCTTCGACCATGTAATGCGCGTATTTACTCCTGTTGCAGTTTACTTGTATTACTTTGGTCCTGTTCATTGTTGTTCTGAGGAGTTTAGAACTTCGTTTTCCAAATGTTGAAATGAGCCTTTTTGTAGCCAGCCATCTGATGTATGCTTGTCTCTTTGAGCTTCCTTCTTCTGTTCCCTGGCCGCTTTTTTCTCTTCCTTTTATTTTTGCTCCGCCCTTGATTCCCGGACCTTGGCTTCCCTTTTTTCTGCCTCCAATCTTGCGGCTTGTTTCCTTTCTCTAAGTATTTTGGCGTACTGCGGGCAAGCCATAGTGCGCGTGATCATTCTCCTTGCACACGTAGCACGAGAAGTCAGTTTCCTTACATTCCCTTGCTATGTGCCCCTCCTGCCCGCATCTGTAACACCTCCTAGCAGTTGCCTCTTCACTTTGGCAGTCTCTTGCTACATGCCCTATCAAGTTGCACCTATAGCATGTTAGGATTTGAAACCACTCTTCAGCCCTGCATAGGCGCCCTGAGATGGTAATACTTTTTTTGGCAACGAGTCTTTTAGCATCTCGACTAGGCAAAGTTACTAAACATTGCCATGTTCCTCTCTTGTTGCTCCTTGGTGTCTCTACTCGTACCTTCGTTGTTTCATGCAGGTCCAACGAGTTGCGCAATCCCTTCGCTATCTCGTCTAGTGGGATAAAAGGGTTAACGTCCCTCAGCACCACAGTTTGAGTAGGACCCGTCGCTTCCCTAATGTCTATTTCCATTCCTGTTCCCTGTCTCAGAGCATTGGCAAAAGACATGCCGCCTCCGACTCCTTTTTCCGTGATTTTAAGAATTAAGTCGCCATCTTTATTTTTCTTTACCGGTCCGATCTTTACTCCGGCGTCCTTTTGATTCATGTGAGGAGCAATGTCTCTAATCATGTCTTCCATGGACATGCCTTCTTTTGGTTTTATCCTAATGGAACTCTGGCACTCAGTCGTCCGTTCTTTGCTTTTTATTGGCGCCGCCGGGCTCCTTCCGTCTGCCACAAGTTCTGCCATTCCTCCTGTTTTCCTGCAGCAGACTTCCGCTGCTCTCCTGATTGATTGTCCCTCCCAGTCTGGGGAGATGTAAAGTCCCACGGTGGTGTTGTTGCTTGCCGAATGACTTTTTTGCAGGACCTTGTTGAGGTTTGACAGGAACTGTTCTGGAGTACCCTCTGTACTTCCAACACCGATCACAAGTAGTCTTGTGTTGCTGCTGGCTGAAGCAGCAGTGGGTTCTACTGCATCTTCTGTGCCCGCGTCAACTAGTTCCAATTGCTCGCTGCTGCGCAAAACCGCCACCCCACCAATCGGAAGCCGAGTCACGGAGCCGGCGAGTGGGAATTGGTTACTCATCTGCTTGAGTACGTTTAAGTCCTTCTCTGAACCTTTATTGATGAGCATAAACCGTGTTTCCCTGTCGGTTGTTATGCTGTCTTTTGTAAAATTAGTGGCCTTAAAGATTTCCTCCGGCCATTCTTCCGCCACCAATCTGGCTGTCTCTTCTAGAGAGGACAATGCTGCAATTTTCGTCTCTATATCTCTTTCCTTCTGTAGGTCCCTATGCTTGTTTTCTTTTTCTTGTTGGCATCTTGAGCACGTTTGTCTCGGTCTTGTCTTCTCGATTTCGGCCTGTAGTTCTTCTGCTTTTGCTTTCCATTTTACTATCTCTTCATGTGCCTGTGTCGTCTTTTTCTGCCATTCCTCGGCCTCTTTGAATCGGCTGTCTTGGACCGCATTTAGTTCGTTCTTACATTTCTGCAACCGCCTCAAGGTATCGGCTTGCGCCGCCAGCTTATCCTCGACATCGGCCTGCAGCTGCAGCGCTCTACTTTCAAGCCTGGTTATGGCAACTTTAATGTCCCCTTTAGTGGTAACGTGTTTTTCCTTCAGTGTTTTGAGCTGCCTCACAACTTCCAGGAGGCTCTTCATAGCTTCATATTCTGTGTCCGGTTCCTCCAGTTGAGTCTTACCTTCAGCTCGTGCTTTCTTAGCCGAGTTACCAGTCCGTTGATGTTCTTCATCTTTTTTCATCTCTCTCTCTCTTTCTGCGGTAGGTCTTCTGGAGATCCGGCCATCGTCCGCTTTCGCCTGGTGTTCTCGGAGAAGCTGGGGTCGTCTCCTACCTCTTTTCAGTTTCTAATCCCATGCCCGTGTTTTTGTGGGCTTTACCGCTAGAGAGTTTATGTGAAGTTGCTTCGTTCTCCTTTAATTCATCGCTCTCGTTTGTCTGTTTATTTATTTTATCTTCTAAAATTTCTTTCTTGTCGTCATTTTGACTCTTTTCAGTTGGCCGATCGGGGTCCCTGAGACCCTTAAAGGGATCCATACCGGCTCCTCCTTTTTTTTTTCTTTTTTTTCTTTTTTATAAACAATAATAATTATTTATTATTGTTATTATTATAAATATTGTTTTGCTTAAGAATTGTTTATACGTATATGCACTTATACGTAAAATATGAGCATTACGCATATGTGTACACACACCATATGCACAAGCATTCACACGCAATTATTCATCAGTTTCACGAGTGCAATGACACGTTCGCCCATGTACCAGCACGTGCCGCCAAGTATTCGTGCGCCTATTAATATGTGCACGCGTAGCGCATGTTAGTATATGTATGCGCTGGGTGCGGACCTGCACGTCCGCATGTTCATACACGTTGCCTACGTGTTCGTGCAACATATGCGCTTGAAGAGACTGTATGTAAACACGCTGGCCATACAGAGCAGCTGATGTTCTAAAAACCGCTGATTCGTTTGAAGCATTGATTGTAAACAAGTTGGCGTTCGAAGTACGAGCGATAGAAATGATGACTGTTCGAAATGTTCGCCAAAGTTGACACCGGAATTGGCACGCAATTATGTATTGCACAGTACCTGTGAGGTGTTTAAGGTGTGTGCTGAATTTCTCACTAGATGCGGTTGTTCGAGTGTCGTTGAACAGACCGTCTGGGACCTCAACCTTTCACTTTTCACCGTTTTTCCACAGAGCGAAGCTCGCATTCGACCGCTCAGAGTGAGTGCTAGCAGCCGACTGTTATTATTATATATATATATAATATATATATATATATATATATATATATATTTTTTTTTTAAGAGAGGAGGAAATGCTAATTTACGCACCGTCAGACCGGAGAAAGGCAGACGGCCCCTTATCTCCAGTCTGGTGTGTGGGACTCGGCGCGATGGTCCGCGCCCCTACCCACTAAAACCTGCCTCTCATAACGCCCTTGACACAGCCCAGATCTTCGTTTAATAGTACTATGGGCCGTGGGGGTGACATCCGGACTATCTAACCACGTTCGCCTGCTTGTTTGGCGAAGTCTGCTCTCCGGCTGGCGTGCCTTGTGAGGAGAGAGAATTTCCTCTTCTTGCGCTAATCCTGTCGTAACTCGCTTTTCTCTGCGTCTCGCATAGTTTCTTCTCCGTCAGCACCTCTCGCGCAACCGCTGCTCCAAGGGTTCATGCTGCTGGTTCCGAGCAAATGAAATCCATGAATTGGGCTAGCCCATCTCTCGGGAGCACGAGAGGGTGTTTAGGTCTCTGGGCACCCGCGTTCGTCCAACTATCTCTCACCCTGTTGCTTGCCTTACGTCTAGCCTCTTCCCAGCACGGGCATTCTAAGAGCGTATGTGCCGCGTCATCTTCAACGCCCAGCGTGCAGAACATGCACGTGTCCGAAGGCGCCTTACCAATCCTGTATAAATAGGACTGGAATTCTCCGTGACCGGTGACTATTTGCGTTAGGAAAAAGTCCATGTCACCTCCGGGCCTATTCAGCCATTTCTCCATGTTCGGTATCAGATCACGGACCTTGGCTCCCGCCTCGTTCTTTCTGATGCTCTCCCATTCCGCCTGCCATCGCAGAAGTGTTACTTTCGCTTCCTCTTCCTTTGCTTCCTTTGTAGTTCTATCTGGACCACGCTCCCACAGTCTTCGTCTTTCATCTGCTTTGAGGTCCCAGGGCGGAGTCCCTGCCAGAACCAAAGCTGCCGCCGTGCTCACGGTCCTGTAGGCCTGTGTGATGCGAAGAGCCGGTACCCGTTGGGCTCTTCTGAGTAGGCCTTTTCGATGTATTTCTCCGCACTTCTTTTTGAACCATACCGGTGCACCGTACAGGACGATGGATTCCGCCACTGACATGACCAGCCTTCTCCTTGAGGTTCTGCTAGGTCCGTAGATATTTGGCAGGATTTTGGCGATATCGTTTGCCGCTTTGCTTGCCTTTTTGATTGCCTTCTTTAGGTGAGGCACTCCCGTGAGTCCCCGGTCTAGTTGGACGCCTAGGTATCTCACCTCCTTGCTGAGTATTATACTTGTTCCCTGCAGTCGTAGCTTAATCTCTCTGCAGTGCTTTCTTCCTATGAGCAGCACTGCCTCTGACTTCTCAGGAGCTAGTTCCAGTCCAGCTTTCTCCATCCATCTTTCGACTGCCTTGAGCGATTTGTTAGCGGCTAGCTCTAATTCCTCTGCTGTTCGGGCCTTGACCATAATTGCTAGGTCATCCGCATAGGCCTGCAGGTGGACCCCTCCCGGGAGTCCTGGCAGCCTTAGTACATCGTCATAGGCAATGTTCCATAGTAACGGGCCAATGATCGATCCCTGCGGAACTCCCGCTGTCATCTGGAATGAAACCCCAGCGCAGGAGATCACTCTATCCTGTAGGTAGCTGGATGTGAGCTTTACCAAGTAGGGCGGGACGCCCTTCTTATGTAGGGTATCTAAGATTACTTTCCAGGGAAGACTATTAAAAGCGTTTCGCACATCAAGCATAACCGCCATAAACAGGTCCCTGGTTTGCGGTGTCGAGCTATGTAGCCTTTCAGCATCTGAGATAACCCTGTGTATCGCAGTAAGGGCCGACCTATGCTTGCGGAATCCGTACTGTGAGTCCGAGAGAAGGCCGTTTTCCTCCGCGAAGTTTCTTAACCTCTCCTCAAAGATTGCCTCAAAACATTTCGCCAGTGAGTCCAGAAGGCAAATGGGTCTATATCCCCCACTGCCCTTTGGAACCAATACCACCTCCGCTTTTTTCCACTCTTTCGGGAATCTCCCCTCACGAAGCAGCTTCGTTGCGGCATCTGCCACAAAGTCTGGGAACTCTTTGCACAGGTAGCGAATTACCGCCGGTGGGATTCCGTCAGGTCCCGGTGCTTTGCCTGTCTTTATTCTGCCTGCCACGGCTGTCACTTCCGCGACTGTAACTTCAGGTATTTCTGAGCACTTGTTTGTGCTCTGTTTATTAACCATTTCGTACATCTTCCTGTTGAAGTCCTCGTGACGTGGGAATAAATTCCGCAATATTTCTTCTTTCACCTCAGCTGCGATGTCTGCCTTTGGTTTAGCAAAGCTTCCCCGCACTAGCTTATAGGGCCGTCCCCATGGATCGCCGTCCAGTTCAGCTAGGAACGCCCTCCAGCTTTCTTTCTTGCTTCTCACTATCTCTTGCTTTAATATAATTCGGCTTTCGCGATATTCTGCTAATATCACATGGGTATTGGCACTTCCCTTAGCCTCTTTAAGCTTCCGCCTTAACTGCATGCATAATTTGCGAGCATCTTTGATCCTTTCGTTCCACCAGTAATTTGGCTCTACTACCCCCGTTCTTTAGGGATGTATGGCTAGCGTACTGGCCACCTCCCATGCTCTTTGAACCACTTTTCTGTAGCTTGCTATGTCTTGCAGGCTATCACATTTTGCTATTTCGGCCTGCAAGGCCTTCTTAAAGGCGTCTTCACTCTTAAGCTTACGCCGAGGGATACCTGGTTTCCGTGGTGGTTGAGACTTTACCGCCTCGAGAACCCATTCGATGCAATTGTGATCGCTGAGATTCTCTTCTCTTGCGAGAACCTTCCAGCCTCCGATCGCCTGTGCTGTGTTTTCATTGGCCAAGGTGATGTCGATAAAAGACTCTTGTCCGTTTCTTTGGAAAGTCGGTTCCGCGCCGTCGTTTATCACAGTCAGGTTGTTGGCGGCCATCCAGTCCATCAGGAGCTGCCCCCTGCGATCCGTACGGGCTGACCCCCACAACTCAGCGGCAGAATTGAAGTCTCCGGCTAGTACTATGCTCTCGTCATTACTTCTGTCTTTTTGCATCGAGACAGCCAGATCATCTAGGTATGCTTCGAACTCCTGTACGGAACAGTTAGGGCTTATATAGCACGAGTATACTCGGCCTGCTCCCTCTACTTCGATCCAGGCATATCCGCTGTCGGCGCCCTGCTTTCTTAGTTGTATCGAGCTGTCCCGGATTATTATGCACGCATTTTTATCCTTGCTTGTCTCCATTATCCATTCTGTTTTAGTTTTCCCCAATGTAACGTTAGCCTCACTAACGAGAACGATTGCCGCTCCTTGCTTTGCTGCGATGTCTTCCACCATGGTATGGGCGTGGCGGCTTCTATTGCAGTTAACCTGGATGACTTTGATCGGACTTGCTATTTTGTGGCTGTGGTTGGATCTCCTGCACCAGAGGCGTCGGATTTGAAACCGTCGTTGGCGGTCGCGTTTACCGAACGGTTTCCGGCACCACCCTTTGTGCTCCATCCTTCATCGTCCGTGACAACTCTGCGAGCTTCCTTTCGGAGCTGCTTCCGGCTGGCTGCTTCTCTCTCCTTGGTTGCTTGCTCTTTAGTTTGTGTGATCTTGTCCAGGGCAGCCTGCTTCTTGTCCTCTATAGCCTTCTTGTACTTTGGACAGGCCATGGAACTGGCTGTATGTCCGTCACACTCGCATTCGACGCAGTGTGCCGTTTGCTTTGTGCACTCTCGGATCATGTGGCCGATTACTCCGCACCTAAAACATCTCGGAGCGTCTGCCTTGGGGTCCTTGCATTCTCTAGCTAGGTGGCCGATTTTCTGACAATTATAACACGTGGGGAGGTTGATCCACTCCTCAGGCCTGCACATATAATTCCCAAGAGTAAACCGCTTTAGGGCCAGTAGCCTCTTTGCGGCCGCCCTCGGTAGGGTGACTAGACATTTCCACCCTCCCTTTTCTCCGCGTCTAGGATCTTCTGTGCGGATGCTGACCTCTTCCGGGAGCCCCAGCTTGTCTCTAAGCTCCTTTTTGATTTTGACCGAGTCCATGAAGGGATCGACGTCCCACAGTACTAGCGTCGTGTTGGCGCCCTGAGTATCGCGGACACTGACCTCTCGCGCGGCACCGTTTCTGATAGCGTCCGCGAAGGTGGCTCTTCCGCCCGGCCTGGTCTCTGAGATCCTAATGATTAGATCTCCGTCCTTTGTTTCAGTTACTCGGCCCATCCTCACCCCGGCCTCCTGGGGTTTGACGAATGCGCTGATATGTCGACGTGTTTCCTCAAGCGTTTCCCCTTCATTGACCTTGATCCTTACTGTGCTTTGTCCTAGAACCTCCTGTCGCCCTCGGGGCGTGCTCCGTGCTAGGGCAGGGGTTAGACCCTTTCTGGCTGCCAGTTCCACCTTGCCATTTACTCTTCTGCAGCAAGCTTCTACTGCTTTTCTGATTGAGGGGCCTTCCCATTCCTCTGAAATATGCAGCGTCGGAAGTTCCTCGCCCGAGAGCGCTCTACATCGGCCTATAACCCTCGCCAACATATTTAGGAAACTTTTTGGCGTGTCCGCCTGCGCCGCTACGCCCACGACTAGTATTCTGGCTTTGCCCTGCGTTTCTGTGCGAGCATGCTTTTCTTGACCGTTACCGCAGTCTTCTACTTCCATAACGTCGCTGCTTCTTAGTACCGCGACACTGCCAGGCTGCATATCCACAGCGGCCCCGATTGATGGGTACTGCGCGGAAAGTTTATTGGCGATTTCCCTATCCTTGGCCGATCCGTGTGCCACAAGCATGGCCCTGATCTCTCTAACTTCGGTAATGTCTCTTTTGACCAGCGTTGTACACTGGAAGGTTGCTTCAGGCCACTCCTTGGAAATTAGAGCTACTATGTCTTCATCTGTATTCGTTGCTAAGGCTTCAACGATCTGCCTAGCTACTAATAATATATATATATATATATATATATATATATATATATATATATATATTATAACGACTCGTGTATTTATATACAAATACATACATTTATACATATATATTTAATTATAGATCGTTGTGGCACTGTTGGTGACATTCAATGAGCATGCTTGTGCGAAATCGGTAAAATTTGATGCCTTCAAGTTCAGCCTCTGTTGGATTTACGATTACTGTAAGAGTTCCTGCCACAGAATACACCTTACCTATCAGTGGACGATATGTGGCTTTCTACCGGTTAGCCCTGGTATGCTTTTGTAATTTCATATATATACACTATTATAACTGTTACCTTAGCTCTACGGTTTAAGTGTTAACACGGTAAAGTTACAGACATTCATCTCGCCAACTGAGCTAACCTTCACATCACTATGTCTATAATGGTTAAATGTGGTACTGCTCCGTGAATGTTGCTTTGGTACCCCGAATAAAGGCGTGCCTCTGCTTTTCCGGCCGCTCGTTCTGCCATGTAAGCTTCTATTTTTTTGTTGAGAAAAGTTTTGTTAATAAAAATGCATCTCGATTTATCTGAGTAAAATTTTAACTCATACAATGTGTTGCTTCCAGTGACTTATCGCATCGCCCCAGGTATGCGAGTACAGTTTGGATTTTAATGCGCCCAATTCAGAATGATGGCTTGTTGGCTCCGTAGGTTATTGGAACTTACACGAAAAACTTTCTAGCAATTCATACATTTTGTAAGTTGACGTATGGATGTGAATACCTAGGCGTTCCATCTTGGAGAGCAGAAGAGTCATCTACTCTGCGTAGTGCGCTCGTTTGTTGGTGAATCGCAGTGAAACGATCCTTGACCATTTATGAGCATAGCATTTTTATTATTAAAGAACTATGTCTAATTTTTATTATTAAAGAACCATATCTAATCTTTTTAATATACATATATGTATATTGACGTGAAAACGCGGACCCGATGCAATTAACTAATTAGTAATGTGAATTGGTTATCAGCATCATTCTTACTATTGGAATCCATATCATTTAAATGGAATTCTAATTTGTGTGTTGCGACTCTTGTTTTTGGCGGTGTGATTACAGGTAAATCCTCAGGTCCCGAGTATTGCAAAAGTGCGCACTTAAATCTGGATGACCTAAAAAGTATTAACGAGTACTTGCACAGCTCGTGGGTGAGTGACAGCGGTGATGACCACGACGAAGGAGTGTAGAAGCAGTCATTTTCGAAATACGGTTCGTGTATGGTTCGTCCAAACGGCCCTCTCGCTTCACCTAAAAACAACTTCAAAAAAGCAACGGAGTTGCGCGGACTATATTCTCGTTGGTGTTTGGCTTAAGAATGATGGTATCAAAAACCAAAAATACGGGCCGTTGTCTGCAAGCGCTGCAAACCGAAGTATCGAAAAACGTTTTAAGGGAGAGTTTTATTTTACGTATAACAACAAGAAGAACCTCTATAGAATAGACTTTTTCTTGAATACGACGTTTCAGCCGGAACTTGATAAAAAAAAACACACACACTACACGCATTCTCATTCGTGTCGGCCCATTGGCGTTACTAGTGATTCGTTTATTCTAGCGCTGATCTTCGTGACATTAGTATCTTCGCGTGTTTTATAGACTTCTTGACTGTCTAAGATTCTACCTGGGAAACGGAGATGGTTGTGGCACCGTCTGTACCAAAGGGCAATAAATGGTTTATTTGAGAACATAGTTACTAAAAAGATGATTTTTCATTTCATATATATATATATATATATATATATATGCAAATGGCGCTAATGTTATGGCGGGTTGTGGCACCGTCTGTACCAAAGGGCAATAAATGGTTTATTCGAGATACATAGTTACTAAAAAGATGATTTTTCATATATATATATATATATATATATATATATATATATATATATATATATATATATATATGCAACTGGCGCTAATGTTATGGCGGATACAGTCATTTCTGATAGCGCGGGAAAACTGTGGTTTCGCTGGGAGATAATATAATGGCTTAGGAGGGTGATACTCCTAACGTCGATGATCCAGATAGCTGGATTAAGGTCGGCCCGGGTGGTAAACCGTCTCTGAAGATAACTGGTCCTAAAGTTGTAACCAAGGAGCGTTCCGAAGCAGTTTTATTCTCAGCCGAGGATAAAGTACTTGAGAAAAATGTCCTCAAAGTGTGCATGGATATAGCCAGGCATATCAAAGGGGAAATGGATGAGCCTTGCTTTGCTCGCAGCGGTGAGCTCGTCATTATTGCCGCTGATTTGATGGATAGGGCCACTTTGCTGAGTTTAACATCACTCGCGGGTATACCTGTCCAATCACGGACGAGCAACCACATATCCACCGTTAAGGGTAAAATCTGTGGCGTTCATCCGTCACTCAGTGATGATTGTCAATGGGCTGCAGTCTTTGGGGGTGACCGAGGCCATTCGGGTGCGGTCAAAAACATCAGGACAGGCTTTGTAATGCCTACTGACAGCGTCTTTCTTACCTTTGCCGGCATTGATGCTCTACAAGGAGCCACACCACTGCTACAGGTGCTTTAGCCTAGACCACATCAGTCCGAAATGCCCGTGGTCGTCCCCTCGATGCGGCCGTTGCGGCCCCACTAACCACCTCCGTAAAGACTGTACACAGCCCCCGAAATGTTGTCTCTGCAAGGGGCCTCACGAGTCTACCTGGGGATCGTGCCTTCATCGCCTCCAACGAATGGCGCAACTCAAGAGATCAGCGCCACTACGCATCCAACAAAACACCTCCGCTCCCACGGTGAAGGTCTGCGCACCGGTGAGCGACATCCAGCCATCGGCCTCGTTTTCAAAACGGTCTTATTCCGCAGTCGTTCGTAACGGGGTTAAGGTCCCTCCACGACGTGTGGACCCGCCTCAAAAGACTCCTGTGGCCGTTGAGGAGCGCCTTTCCTTTCAACGCGAAGCGACGGTCTTGACATTATGATCTTCGCCATAACCGAAAAGATACTACCATCCATCATCGACACCATTGTTATGTACATCAGCAGTGCTATCGAAAGAGCGTTTACGTGCATTCTTCCTGGCTCGTTCGGCCAACCCGAACTCGCTTGGTCGGTTACGAGATCCACCAATTCCACCGACGGCCCAACCGATCTCACTTAGGGCCTGCGCGAGCAGCTTAAAGATGCTCTTCAGTCTGCTCTAACCTTCGGTTTGGCGGATCTGCGACCGATCAAAACCGATAACGCGACGACAGCGGCTACCGCCGCTGCCGCGTGCGACGTCGCACCGAAGACTAGTTCTCCCTCGCAATGATGTCACAACAAGACATCCGCAGGTAGGCCGTTGCCTCTGCCAGCAGCCGCGACAACAACGGCTCGACTCCTTCATTGAGGGAAGACCCTATGCAAGGTCCGCTGCAAGCGCACCGGCACAAACCTCACTTCACGACGTTATCCTCGCGACGTCTAAAATCAAAAGCGCATCTTAAATGATTTCTTGTTTACCTCGGGGTTTCCGCGATAACGTCTCTCGAGCTCTCAAACCTGGTCTGCTCTTCAGCCAGTAGGGAGTCATACAGAAGACTACTTTAATTTTCAACTGCAGTATTCTCCATTCCGCGCCAGAAGGAACGCGGCCGAACCCTTACATCGGTACTTCGCGAGAACCTGAACAGATTCCGAGCGGGAAATGGCCCTGAAACTATCCCCCTTGCCTCAGCGTCAACTACTCGACTAAGCAGCACGTCTCTCAAGGGCTTTTCCTTGGCTCGCGTCGTTCAAGGAAAGCTCGCCCTTGGCGACGTTTCCTCTGCGGCGAGGGCTCTTCTGTCCACCGACACAGTGGCCCCACACTCCGGCAAAACGAGGCTGGCGCTGATAGACAAACATCCCACATGTCCACGTAACTTTTCCCTTGCACCGCCTCCCGTGTCCGCCGGCAAGTTCCACGAGATCACTGTGTCTGCGATAGATGTGATCAACGCCATCAGAAGCTTCGCCAACAGCTCGGGCGGGGGACCCGACGGCCTGCGACCACGCCATCTGAAAGATCTCATCGGCAAGGATGGCGAGGAGAACCAACTCGTCCTTAGCCTAGTGCGCTTCGTCAATCTCGCTGTAAACGAAAAGCTTGCAGATTTCGTGCTCCCCGTCTTCTATGGTGCCTCGCTTCTATGGCCTTGCGCAAAAATACGGCGGCATTAGACCAATTACCGTCGGACTGACACTGCGTCGGGTAGTCGGGAAAATCCTGACCAGGAAGAGCATGCCGGACATTATCGGATTAGTCTCTTCGCATTAACTGGGCTGCGGAATCAGGGGAGGCGCGGAAGCGGCCGTGCATGCAACAAGAGCATTCATCAACCGCAACAGGTGTCCCAGGCAAGGTAATCGTCAAACTTGACTTTAAAAACGCCTTCAACTCGCTTCAACCCTATATAAGACGCTATACCCGCTAGTACACCAGATGTACAGGTTCCCAAGCAAGCTGATTTGGCAAGGAGAGTTTATCGAGTCTTGTTCCGGTGTTCAACAGGGGGACCCTTGTGGCCCCGCTCTATTTTGCGTCGCTATTCACGAGCTTCAATCGCGTCTGTCTTTAAAACTCCGACCGTGGTTTCTAGACGACGGCACCCTCGCCGGTGACACTTTTAGGGTGCTGAGAGACTTAGCCCTAGTAAAGGGGTTCGAGGCCGTCTAAAGGCTCACACTTAATGACTCCAAATGTAAAGTCTTGTTTCCTTTCCATGAAGACCCCCACCGCAGTTCCACATTCCAAGAGGTGCGCAATCTTCTGCCAGCAGCCAGGTTAATACGCGTTAACGAGATAGAGCTCTTAGGAGCCCTAATTCTCGACGACTCCATAGATATTTCTTTATCTAAAAAGGGCTCTGATCTCGTGCGCTGGTGTTCCAGACTGCGACTCTTGGACGCTCACCCAGCGCTTTGCCTGTTACGCATGAGCTTGTCAACCCCGATGCTGATGTACCTTTTCCGCTGCTCACGAGCTTACGCCAATCCGGACTTGCTTCACTCGATCGACGAGACATTGCGAAATACTTCCAAGTTATTTTGAACGTTCAGCTCAGGCAATCGTCTTGGGTACAGGCTTCACTCCCGACGTCCTCGGGTGGCTTGGGAATCCGTATGGCCTCGCAAGTCGCTATTTCTGCCTACCTTGGGTTCCTTAAAACCACCAAGACTCTGGTACAAGGGATCGCACCACCAAATGCTCACCCAAGTTTCAGCGACCAGATTGATCAAGCTTGCCTCGACTACGAGAATAAATGGGGTCAGCTTCCTGAGAGCACATCGTAATCGTCTTTAGACTCGCAAGTTGTTAAGGCGATTCAAGAGCAACTGTTGACTCAGGCGCGACTGAGAGCCGCGATAGCTCCATGGAGCGGCAAATGGCGTCAGGCCATTATCTCACCGCAGCTGGGGACGATGCTGGACAGTACCACACTCCGCATCGCCTCCGGTCTGCGCTTGGGGGAATCAGTCTGCTTTGCTCATAATTACGCTCGATGCGACCTCCCGGTGTCTTTCACCGGCGAGCATGCTCTTGCCTGCAAGAGGAGCGCCGGCAGGTTCTCGAGGCACTTGGCTTTGAATGACGTAATTCACCGGGCATTGCAGATAGCCCACATCCCTGCTGTTAAAGAGCCTGTTGGATTGTCGTCAAACAGCCAACTGCGGCCGGATGGCCCTACTTTAGTTCCATGGAGCGAAGGCCGATGCCTGGTCTACGACGTCAGCGTGTCGTGTACGCTGGCCGCATCCTACGTTCGTCACACCAGCCGGGAGGTCGGAGCAGCCGAAGACCGCAAGCTAGCCAAATACCGTAAACTGGAGCAGAACTTCATCGTCCAACCGGTCGCTTTCGAAACACTGGGGCCAATGGGAGAAATTACAAAGGGTTTCCTTGCGGAGTTGGGATCCAGAGTCGCGGTGGCAACCGGCGATAGGAGGGCATGGCAGTTTTTGCTGCAAAGGATATCGGTTGAGGTACAGCGCGGCAACGCAGCGTCGATCATAGGTTCATTGCCAACAGGCAAGGGACTCACTTTTTTGCCGTAGCCAAAGCGGCGTCAGAATTTCACATGTAACCAAATAATAATAAAATAATAAAACTTTAAGTTTTGCGATTACGTCAGGCAAAACAAAAAAATATTTATAAAATATATGTATATAATTATATATATATATATATATATATATATATATATATATATATATATATATATATATATATATATATATATTCCCTGGGATAGATACCCCTGGGACCTTAAGGCGTCTGAAAGGCAGCGCCTGTGGGATATTGGTACACCCACAGAGAGCGACAAAGAGAGAGAAATGCCACTATAGAGGACTGGCAAGCAGAGTGGGACGGAATACCCTTTGGTGCCCCCGGAAAGAGTCTAAGCAAACTGCTCTCAAACATACGGGCGTGGATAGCAAGGACCGGGGGGGGGGACTTAACGTTCTACCTAACGCAGGTTCTCACGGGACATGGCAACTTCCAGTCATACCTTTACCGAATAGGGAAGGCCCCATCAGAAACATGTCTTTTTTGCAACAAAGCCGTGGAAGACACCCCACAACACACACTCCTCAGGTGCCAGGCATGGGAAGAGGCCAGAACTATGGCAATTAGACAGATTCGTAAAAGATGGTCCAGAGCGGGACTTACCTATCCCGAAGTACATGACCCCCCGCGAAATGGTATAAGGCCCATACCACTGTTCTATGGAGATCTGGGCCATCAGAGAGTGAAGTTTAAGGAGGGAGGTGCGTTTAGTGGGTATGGGTCTCAGCGGCGTAACACCCATCCGCTGGGGTCGAGTCCCACGCAGCTCGAGATGGAAACTCCTTCTCGTAGCAGTAGTACGTAACTGCATTTAAACCTCCTTCACAAAAAAAAATATATATATATAAATGTATATTATATAGGCGGGAGTAACTATGACTCTCTTACCGGCGTGGTCTGCTGGCGCGCGACTTTCGCGTGCTGCTGGGACCTTCACGCGCCCCCATGTAAGTTAGTCAGACGGTATAAACTCCCAATAGTAACTTTCCCTAAGGTTACCATTGCTGACAGGGAAGCAGGGCATACGATATTGATTGAGCGTCAACGAATTCATATTGTCACTTTGTCGTGGCCTATTCGAGGGCTGTTAAGGCTACTTAACCTTACGGGGAAGGTGTGCTGCACACCGGCCCGGGGCTACACGGTTAATGCCCCGGGCTTTAGTAGCCTGGGAGTACCGTGCGGGACGCCTGCTGCCTTGGCTTAATAGGCAAAATAAAGAGCAAGTCACCACATAAAAGCAGACCGCCTGTCGGGAGGACCATCTGGCTCCGCAGCTGCCCTTCGCAGCGGTGGGGCCCACCTGCCCTAGAGTGGTCGAGCCCCCTTGTGGTACCCCCATACGGAACCTCGATAGGGGGAAAGGTGGGGGGTCCACCGGCCTGTAATGGGCTGGCGGGCACTCCCGCAGTATGTGTATTTTTTAATGATAAAAAAAATCATTAAAAAAAACATCTCACTCCTATACGAAGCATTTCCGCTCCCCCTTTCCATTGGCAAAAATAATTTTCTTACCGAGCTTGACCATACCCTTGCGTTTTGGACACAAAAATAGTGACACTTTGTATATATATATATATATATATATATATATATATATATATATATATATATATAAGGGAATAAAACAATTTAGCGTGAAAGCAATTAGGTTACCGAATAGTAAACAACCGCAAGAACTCAATTGTGACAAACGATTCAATCGTTGATTCTACATGTCACATCAAGAGACTGCGTGAAGTTAAACCTATCCAAATAATCGCCCCCTGATAATTAAAACACAAATGATAAAAACACACTCTAGTACGAGTATTGAGGGTTCACGAACTCCGGTTATGGCTGGGCCGCATGTTTTTATCCATAACGACCAGCGTTATGAAGGTAATAGCAAGGCGGTGCATGCTTATTTGTTCTGGAAGCCCACGCTGTATTAGCTTTTGCGTCATTAGATTGTCACTTCAGCGCCAGAACGTGTTGCATCGCGGGCATATATATATATATATATATTTTTTTCTTACTGGTGAAATACATGATGTACGCCGTGCATCGTTGTTGAAGCCATGCTAGTGGGACTCACAAATCCACTAAGATCCAGTCGTCCTTTGTCGGAAGTGGCGGCAGGTTAATCAACCTAGCCTTTTTAACTCGTCATTAAGGCTCACAGCCGATGTGGCTGGTTTCAGCAATACCTACACGTCTGATAAAGCTAACTCCGCCTTATACCGTATGTGCAACTCAGGAGAGGCTGACGATGTAAGACACTGTGTTGTTCGTTTCAATAGTGAGCAAGAGCAACATTCACAAAACCTAAAACTGGGAAAGACATATGAAGCCCTTGTAGAGACGCTCCTCAGGGACCATGCTGTTCGGTTTGTGGTAAGAAGATTGGCAGAATTTATATATATATATATATATATATATATATATATATATATTCATATATAACAAGATGCGACAAAAAGACGACTGCTAATAGTAGACGCTAATACCGATAACAATCAAGAAAATTGTACATACTATCGTAACAGCCGACATACCGCTCAGAGAGCGACCTTCGTGCACAGCTGTGATGGTCGCCGTGCTCTAGGCATCGCCGAGTAGCATCGCCGGCGACGTCTCCGGCAAAAACACCAATAACAATCCCGAGCATCGTTGAATCTACAGCAAGCCATCCATCTGAGCAGCGTGTTTCGTGACGCGCCTTCGATTCAACGCCACCTCACGCCAACGACGGCCTACATCACCTGACCTACTCATTTGGTCGGCAAAACATAGCCGTTGCAGATCGCTGAGGCATTTAGGCAGACGCTCGACGTCTTTTTTTTTTTTTTTTTTTTTTTGTTCTGGGAGGGTTCGGGAATGCATGATGCACATGCGCCACTAGCAGCCTGCGTGACTAGTGTGAGACTCGCAATCCCACTAAACCCAGATTCCTCCCTACCCCCCAGGCTCGGTATTACTTTGGCATTACTTCGAACCCGTGGGAGAGGCGTCTTTGCCGTTGTCCTTCAATCAGCTCTGTCTCTGACTATCATCCCGCATGTCTATCTGCGGTTGGATAAGGGGATGCCATTTTGAAATCCGTCCTGCGAGGGTGCGTCGAGACCATGAGGGCCCGGCTGCTCTTGCAAACGCTCGACGTCTGCCCAAGATAAGAAGAGCGGTTTTACCAGTCAGACGATCCTGCGGGCTGTTTGATAGAGGGTGATCCCGAAAGCTAGCCAAGATAGGGAATAGATGCCAATGGATGGACTTTGCAGCATTGTCATTATGCTCGTATCAATAGACCCATAACGCAGAATGGATCGTAGCAATCGTTTAAGACACGTTAACTTTTAATATATAACTACTTGAGGTTTTTCAGAATATTTGTTTTGAAATGAAATCAGGTTTTATTTTTTAGTTTTACAGTAGACTATTTTTTGTCGTTCCTATACACAACATTAGTCTTTGCTTTGATTTACTTGATTGTATTATCTGCCCGTTTTGTTACTTTTCTTAAGTATCTACGTGTTTTGTTTTTTTCCTAAGTGTTTGTGTATCATTGCCCTCAAACGATACCAAGCCTATCGTTCCTACACATGACTGCCATACCTCTTGTGTGTCTCGTGGGCCTTTTTGGAGAAAATAAAGTAAACAAGTTACCTAACATTTCGTCGTAAATTGTTTTCAATAGAGTTTCCCATGTTGTTTTGGATTTATTCATTGAAACTCTGTCTGTAGAAACTCCTTTTAGCTTCCTTCTACTCAAGATGATATCCTGGCCGCGTGATATCCTGTTCCACCTATGCACGGGCAAGAGCGATAGTCCCCTGGGGCACCGCGGCGCATCGACGGTGCAAAACCCACATTTGTTGTTTCTTCCGTTAGAGTGCTTCACGCTGCATCGAACTGGTCGGAGGGACCGGCGCTACAATTTTGCACAAAGCTACCTGCGGGGTACACCCTGCAGGTAGCAAAAGAGAGCAAGAAAACGCAATTTCTCAAGGTGTCGTTGACCTTTTAGCCTCGACCGAATAGTAAGTCGCCAATTGATTTTGCCCATAGGACATCATAAACAAGTTGACAGAGAGGTCCGTTTTTAAAGAAGGGTTCGTTGGACATACCTACTAAGGCGAGCCCACGTGCTGATCAGGTACAGAACAATAGAAAGCTCTTTTAGAGTTAGTAGGCATGAGCCTACTAGTAACGGACCTTAGGTTGTGTATCGTTTCGCTACTATAGAACCCAGCTACCACAATACTTAAGGCAGCAAAATGCAATCTTCTAGATATCCGCGACAGTTTTAAGTACAAACAAAGACCCTAAGTAGTTAAGATGCTACCGTCAAGCACATATGAAATATCTAACACGCGCTGCTCAAAGTCTTTTGGAATGAAAATAAATTGTTGGAAATGTAACCTAAGTAGAATTGGATGGCCTAAATAGTGAGAATATGCAGTCACGTTTATCTATAAAGAAACAATACAATGTATGTGCATGTTAATAAAAAATGACACACATACAGGTATATATATATATATATATATATCAGCTTTGGTTCTGGCAGGGACTCCGCCCTGGGACCTCAAAGCAGATGAAAGACGAAGACTGTGGGAGCGTGGTCCAGATAGAACTACAAAGGAAGCAAAGGAAGAGGAAGCGAAAGTAACACTTCTGCGATGGCAGGCGGAATGGGAGAGCATCAGGAAGAACGAGGCGGGAGCCAAGGTCCGTGATCTGATACCGAACATCGAGAAATGGCTGAATAGGCCCGGAGGTGACATGGACTTTTTCCTAACGCAAATAGTCACCGGTCACGGAGAATTCCAGTCCTATTTATACAGGATTGGTAAGGCGCCTTCGGACACGTGCATGTTCTGCACGCTGGGCGTTGAAGATGACGCGGCACATACTCTCTTAGAATGCCCGTGCTGGGAAGAGGCTAGACGTAAGGCAAGCAACAGGGTGAGAGATAGTTGGACGAACGCGGGTGCCCAGAGACCTAAACACCCTCTCGTGCTCCCGAGAGATGGGCTAGCCCAATTCATGGATTTCATTTGCTTGGAACCAGCAGCATGGACCCTTGGAGCAGCGGTTGCGCGAGAGGTGCTGACGGAGAAGAAACTATGCGAGACGCAGAGAAGAGCGAGTTACGACAGGATTAGCGCAAGAAGAGGAAATTCTCTCTCCTCACAAGGCACGCCAGCCGGAGAGCAGACTTCGCCAAACAAGCAGGCGAACGTGGTTAGATAGTCCGGATGTCACCCCCACGGCCCATAGTACTATTAAACGAAGATCTGGGCTGTGTCAAGGGCGTTATGAGAGGCAGGTTTTAGTGGGTAGGGGCGCGGACCATCGCGCCGAGTCCCACACACCAGACTAGAGGTCTGACGGTGCGTAAATTAGCATTTCCTCCTCTCTTAAAAAAAAAAAAAATATATATATATATATATATATATGCGCATATCGAACAGCAGGATGGACGAGGAGACAAAGCGGAAAGAAGGCTGATACAACTGGCAGAGTCCAGTAAGGCCCAAATTTTAAATTTGGACCCGCGTGTGGAAGGCAGATATACATACACGCAGGGGGATAAAAAGTCATGCCTAGATTATGTACTGGCGAAGAGAAAAATAGCTAAATTGGTAGAGGAAATCAGGATAGATGAAGAGAAAACATACAATGTTAGAAGTGATCATAATTGGGTAGAAGTGAGCGGAAGAAAGAAGAAGCCGGGCGCGTAGTTGTACAAAAGAAATCCCTGGATAAACGCAAATGGGCGCAGAAAGTAGAATACATAAAACAGCTCTTATTAGCAAACGGAGAAAGGCTAGTAGACGAGATGCATAGGAAAATTAAAGACGCGTATGATTGCTGTAAGATAGGGAAGGAAATTCAAAAGGGAGGAGAACGAGGGTGGTGGAATGATCAAATAAGGCTATTATGGAGCGGAAAAGATGGAGCAAGGAGCATAGAAAAGTAATGGGAAAAGACGCAGACAAGGCAGAAGAGTATTGGGGATATTACAAGGAACCTAAGAACAAAGCTCAAATGTTAATACAAGATGCAATTAAAAACACAGACGAGAGGGAATTTAACAGGATTTTGGGGGCCCCCAAGGGCCAGCGAGCAAAGCGGTTTTAAGGACTATGTCAGACAGGAAAATACAAGAATGGCAAATAACGTCCAGGATACATCCACAACAGATGAAATGGACATCGCGTTACAAGCACTATTTTTCACGACTAGCGTGAGCAGTGTACAAAGAACAAGAACTAGCACGGAGATTACAACCACAACAGATGAGATCGAAGGCGTGGTAAAAAAAAAATATTCCAAAAACGGCGTGTGGCCTTGATGGGATTTCGGTAGGAATTATCCAGGCGTTGGGAAAGAGTACGTGTATTATCTAACGAAGCAATTTAATAAAACATTTAGAGGGGGCAGAATCCCGGGGGGTTGGCGCAAGGGAAGAGATTCTTTTCTTCCCAAGGAAGGGGTAGATAATAATACTCTAAAAATAGGCGACCAATCACAATTACACCTATAGTGTATCGAATATTTATGCAGGTGTTTAAGAGTAGAGTTCAGAGTTTTCTGGAGACAGATGAGAAAATAGGAGAATGGCAGTGCGGATTTAGAAAAGGGTATAGGCTAGATGATCATCTTTTTTTATTAAGTCGGGTTGTAGAAACATCGAGATTGCAGGGACAAGGGTGTGTGGCTGGATTTTTAGATCTGAAAAAACATATGATATGGTGGACAGAACAAAGTTGTATCAAATCATGTTAGAGGAGGGATTGGAAAGAAAGCTGGGTGGAGTTACTA